>JAJOOF010014605.1:0-28322 GCA_029582545.1 Solanum lignicaule
ATGAGCTTATGGGAAACACATTCCTAGTTACTTTTAATAATCTGAATATAAATAAATACTTAGTTCAAAGCTATCTTTTTATTATTTTTATTTTATTTCAATTTAAATCCCCCCATTTTTATATAACGACTATCGAGTTAAATATTTACTATTGACAATATTTTTTCATATTCTCTGTGGGATCGACCCTGACTCATAGTTAAGTAAATATATTGCATACGATCGTTTATATTTCTTTTCAAGAAGTATATTTGAACGTTATCAAGAATGGCGCCACTGCCGGGGAATATGGCTTAGAAATTGTCTTTAGTATTTATTTTGACTTGTAGTTCTTTTTTTGTTTTTTTTTTATTTGTTTCAATTTACTTTTCTTTATTATATGTTTTACTCTTCTTGAGATGTCATCTGAAAAACTATGTAGTGTTAAGTGTTCTTGCAATTTTTGTACTTCTGATATTATGAATTCTTATAAGCTAATTTTTTCTCAACAAAATAAGTTGTGTGGGGAATGGAAGATTTATTAATATTGTGCTATAAATCAATATTTAAGTGCATGATTGATGAAGATAACGTGTATTGGGGCCTCAAGAAATTAAATTCTAAGATGAGTGCAAAGATTAAATCATATGTCACCCAACAATTTAGTAATAATATGTGTGAGGAAGAAAAAATACTTATAAGTCAACTTGAAGAGCTAAAAGTTGAGGGCCAATTGCTTGATCATACTGTTATTGATGTTGTCACTGTTGAGAAGAGTGCACTAGAGTTATGTAATGAAGTAGATAATATTATTTTTAAAAACTCTAGTATGTGTAAACATGAGGGTGTAAAAAATAATACAATTCATAAGTTAGGGCGCATTGGACCTCATTCCAATCATTTTTCCACATTATGTTTAGATGATGAGAAATTAATTGAGTCATCTGAGCCTATAGAAGAGTGTATGGAGGAGGAACAATGTGTCTATATTCTTGAATTTATTGTTCCAACATCGGATAATTACATTCCTCACTTAGGATCCAAGAAATGCATAATGCGATATCTATTGCTTGGGACCTTTATTTTTATACCACCACCCCTTAAGCGTAATAGAAAAATTGATGTGAAATTAGGGGTGCAATTCATATCTTCAAAGTGGAAGGAAAAATAGTAAAATTGATGGTGTCGTGCCACAACGTTAAATTAAGCGCTTATTGGGAGGCAACCCAACTAGTAGTGTAACTTCTTATTTTATTTTATTTTTATTTTATTTTTATTTTAGTTAGTATCACTTTTTTCTTTTCCTGTGTTTGCAGATTAGGGGAAGTCTGAGTACCAAAAAAAAAATGAAGTAAAGGACCATGTTTGAGCTTAAGTATGAGGTGACGACCCTTGATGAAAATTAAGAGAACATGCTACTAGCTAGGCCTAAAGGCCTCAGGGAGTTTTCCTAACCCTTGTTTTAAATTTTGTTTAATGCTTTGGGGACATAGCATCTTTTTAAGTGTGGGGTGGAGGAATGAATTCTTAGTTTTTACCGTCTTATTGAGTTATTTTTTAGGATGGGTTCATTGGCTTTTGTTTTCGGTTCTTTTCCTGAGGATAGTCCCTTTGGACCAAGTGTCTTTTATTTTTATTTTTTTAGGAATAAATTTTATTTTAAATTTTAATTTTTTGGAGAGAAAAGAAAAGACCCTTTTGAGTTATGTGATACTTGCTATTTGGGCCTAAATTTGAGTAGTACTTTCTTGTGAATGCTTGATTGCTAGTGAAATTGTAAACTTTTTGACATCTAGGTTCATGGTTGTGACTTGGTATATAGCTTATTTTATTTTGTAGTTTGTTATGATCCTGTCTCTCTTAGAAGTGGAATAGATCCATCTTGATTGATACTTGTGCCATGTGTGGTGAGATTTTGTTTATTCAATATTTTGCATCTTAGTCTAGAACTTGCACTGCATGTTATTGAAGCGAAATAAAAAGTGTTGCTTTGTTTAGAAGATGATAATAGACTTTCTTTGATTTGTCCGGTAAATTTTAGCCTTTCAGATATTTTATCACTAGATAGCCCTTTTGAGCTTGTAGTCTTTTGTTGGTAGCCATATTTTGCCCTTGACTATTTTGTTGAATCCCTAGTTTTTGCACCTTGCTTCCTTGAGCATTATAGCATAGACTTATTCTAATTATCAATTCTGAGAAAAAAGGATGGTTGAGTGAAAATGTAATCAATGATAGCTACAAAGTGCTTAAAGCCCTCTTTGAAAGAATGTGACATGAAAAAAAAAAGTTACCTTGATGATGGCCCTGGTCCTTCCAAGGACATCGTGTACCTTCACGCATGTAAAATACGTAAGTTGAGGGTGGCTATTATGAAGGAAAACTTAAAAAAAATAAAAATGATTGAAGCATTCTTGAGATGATGAGAATTACTTGTGAAATAATTGTTGAAGAGAGGGCTGAAAATAAAGAGAAGAAACTAATGGGTGATGAAGTCTAAAATTGCAAAGTGCTTAAGGAAGTGTAGGTCACTATTATATAGTTTTCCTACCCGTCTCCTAGCCTACATTACAACCCATTAAAGTCCTATTTGATTCTATTCAATCATGCTTAATTAGTGGAGATGTACATAATGGGCAAGCATATGGTTCTTCGTGCATGCATGTGAATTTTCATTGTGAGTGTGAGAGTGTTCTTTGATGCTAAGTCCTTAATTTATATTCAATCTTTTGATTTGAGTGTGTGGACTATTTCTTCTTGTGAGAGCACTTATTTCATGATAGATAGGTGATTTTATTAACTTTCTTTGATGAGAGTAGGTGAGCAAGCTTAAATTTGACGAGTTCAAAGTCCTTCCTTGAGGTTACGAGGTTAGAGGTTTGTTGTTTATTTGGATGTCTTGTATAATAATTGAGAAGTCTACTTTATGTTTTGAAATTGATATATGGCCTAATTGTTTGTATTAACCAAAGTGATGACATTGCTAGTATGATTTTTTTGGGATGAGTTTTAATGTTTGCTCGAGGACGAAAAAAAGTTTAAGTGTGGGGTGTTGATGTGAGGCTAAAAATACATATTTTTAATCATTATTTCCTCACATTTATTAAATATATTTGTCTTTTTTGAGCATAAATTTTATATGTTGTGCTAAATAGTGTATTTTATTTGTAGGATTAAATTGGTAGAGAAACGAAGAAGTTTGGAGCTAAAACGAATTAAAAATAAAAGATTGAAGAAGGAAATCAAGCAGGCAGCTTAATGGATTAAATTTATTAAAATAATATATTCCTATATATGGTGCAAAGTTGAACGCCAATTCAATGCGAATTAGGCTTGCTACTGCCACGTGTCAGCTGATCGGCGTCTCTCTGCCGCCAACAATTTGGAGAAATCACGCGTGTGTACCGTGCAAATCCAATTTAATTGGTATTGTTTTCCTTATTTGTCTTGAACTTAATTATTTTATTTAGGGTTTCTATGTCTATAAATAGGGCATGAAAAAGTATTCTTTAGGGAGCCAAGAACCAAGATACAAAACACAATATAAATTTTCTTCTAGATTAGGAACTTTGGAAGAGCCGCCGTGGAGGCCGGAAAATTGTGGTTTATTCTTTCTTTTCCTTTATTATTTGTTTGTATTCGTGATTAATAAAAGATAGTTTAGCTATTGTTCTTAACTTTTTATGATAAACACAAGCATATTTATTTTAATATATTTTGATTGTGTTTTTGAGATAATGTGTAGCTAACTTTCATAACTAGAGTTGTGGGAACCATAAGTGATTAACAAAGTATAAATAATAACTAAGTAAATCTTGAATAGTGTTGAAGCATGCATTGATAATTCTTTCGTCTAGAAGTCTTTTTAACGGTGTGCAACGTTAGAACTTGCCTTGTTGCTACTTGCCGGACCAATGAGGTAATCAACAAGAAAAGAATTATCAACATAGATTTAATGTGATACTACCTAATAGTCTAGTGTCGATTGGTGTGAAGTAATAACTAAGCCAAACATCGATGTGATGTCTAATATGAGGTAAAGGTAAGGGTTAGTAAATTATACACACGTAGCCGGACCAAGGTGCGGGGTGAAATTCTCTAATTGCCGGACCAAGGAATTAGAGATACCTAACTTATCACTTTGCATGTAATACACTAGAAAAGGATTACTATTATTAGGATTACCGCGTTATGAGCTTTTGGGAAACACATTCCTAGTTACTTTTAATAATCTGAATATAAATAAATACTTAGTTCAAAGCTATCTTTTTATTATTTTTATTTTATTTCAATTTAAATCCCCCAATTTTTATATAACAACTATCGAGTTAAATATTTGCTATTGACAATATTCTTCCATATTCTCTGTGGGATCGACCCTGACTCATAGTTGGGTAAATATATTGCATACGATCATTTATATTTCTTTTCAAGAAGTATATTTGAACATTATCAAGAATGATCAAGAAGACTAGATGCTATATCGAACAGTCATTTCATGATTCCTCCTTGAAAAAGCTGGTCATCCACAACTTTGTTGACTGAGTCGAGGCTCTGGTAGAAGTATTGTAACAACACATTGTTCAGGAGTCAGTGAGTTGGACATTGGAGTAGCAGCTTCTGAAACCTTAATCATGTCTCATGAAGTGGTTCCCCATCCACTTGATTAAAGTTCTGAATATGGTCCCTCAATTTCACCATCTTCGAGGGAGGGAAACACCTTACATAAAATGCCTCAGTGAGCTCCTCCCAAGAAGTAATTGATTCTCTTCGTAGTCACTCGGCGAAATAAGTCTGGCTTTACCGACCTGTTTGGTGATACACCGAGTGCCCCTTTAATCGACTTCTTGGCTTGACTTTTTATACTTTATTTGCTTTAACTTTAGGAGATCGAGATCGGGCTCGCCGACCTAGTCAATGATGCACCAAGTGGTCCTCGTCTCGCCATTTTGGTTTGCCATTTCACCACTGTTACTTTTTGTGGGCTAAGTTAGCATCGCCAAACTCTTCGGCGACTCGCCAAAATACCCATCAGATCGCTAAGTTGGTATTGTTCATGGGCTGGCTTTTTGGATCTTTAAGCGAGCTGAAAATCTATTCGGTGACTTGTCGAGTGGATTTGGCGAGTACCAGCCTTGATTTCCTTCAACTTCTTAAGATTTTTCACTCCTTTCTTCTTGGTAATGCCCTTGCATTTGTCTTTTGCCTTCATTGCTGCAAATTAGCAATTTAACATCTGTTTAGAGCATTAAATAGGTATTGAGGACACTAAAACTTTGAATATTAAACCCTAAATGAGTCGAAATCCCTAACTCATAAGTATGTAAGCTTTCATAGTGTTATGCTTTTTCACCCTCATGCCAATCATGTAAAATTTTACCCATGAATCCATTCTTGAAGGTTATTTTTGAGTTCTTGAGAAGTTCTTGAGTTTTATTGATAATTGAGGTCTTTGAAATCTTTGTAATGAGGTTTTTGAGAAATAGTTGAGTCTCTTGATTAAGTTTTGTGTGGGTTTCGCTGAAAATGTTCTAGATTTGTGAAATATTGTGAAATTATACCATAAAACTGAAGTGGACATGAGTTAAATCGAGTTTGGGAAATGAAGAAATGATTGGGCAAATATACGCGCTCTGGTTCGCGTCGCGGAGGCATTTTGAAAGTAAGTCCCCAGAAAAGTACCCCATATCCGCCTTGAAGAGGGGATACGGACTTAACTATCCAAAAATTTAGATTCATGACAAAAAATTAAATCTCTCTCTGTATCGCACTAGTTTTCTCCAAGTTGTGTCTTCACTCAATCCTAATTATCAAATATCCAAACTATGTCTAATCATTGAGAAATCCTATATATGCTAATCGTTATCCTTGAATTCATAATTCAAATACAAGGTAGAGTTAAGAGTAAAGTACGGGTAGAGTTTGAGAAAGTCCCTTTGAGTCTATTCGAAGAGTCTTATACAATTACTTAATTTGTTTCAAGACTCGAGTAAGTGAGTATGAGATTGAAAAGAGTGTATTCACGAGTCTACATTATTATTGAGATCCTTGAGCCAAGTCGTTCATGCCCATAATTCCACATGAACCCCATAAATTGAGTATCTTTTAGAAGAGTAGTATCTCCGAGTTCTTGAGTATTGAGTTCCTAACCCTTTTGAGATGATATTCCTAATTATGGGACTACCATATGTTATACATGAAGGTCCTTGAGTTGAGTTGATCATGCCCATAATTCCGCATAAACGCCATGAATCGAGCATCCTTGAGATGAGTAGTATCATTGAGTCCTTCAGTTATGGAGTTGTTGATTTCCGAGTATTGAATTATATGTATGGTTATTTAAAACCTTGAATTGAGTCGTTCCCATCCATAATTCGGTATGAACCCTATTTGGAGAAGTCTTATTCAATTAATTGTAATTTCTTTTAAGACTTGAGCACTTGAGTATGAGGATAAGGAGAGTTGAGTTTCATTTTTTAAAATGAATATATGGGAACTAAATATTCCCAAGAGTAAATGTTTTTATATTTAAAATGAGGGCCCTTGATTTCCAAATAAGTTCATGAGGAGTTTTGACCACTATCTCTTTTAAGAGAATCTTTTGAGCATTATCTCAAATTGAGGAAGAGTTATGTTTTTAAACATATGAGCATGGGTATATATTATTGGGAGTAGTATTGAGCACCACTATGGGGGAGAGTTCAAACAACATACAACCCCTATAAACCAAATATGCCAATATGGGTAAATGGTCATACTTTTTAGATGATTCCTTATTGCCTTCTAAGCATAGCTTAGTGGATCCACTTAGTTGAGAATGTCTTATACTCGGGAAAAGTATATGGCAGTTCTAGCAGCGTGGGAGAGACGTTGTATCTTCACGATTGCTCATAGTGATGGTTGTCGGTTAGAGAATCTCCAAAATAGGAGCAATGAGTTTATTATTGTATTTTCATATACATTTGAGTTATTATCTACCTTTTTAAAAGTTTCACGTATATAGCATCTTTTATTGTTTCTTTCATTTTGAGTCGAGTATTTTGAGTTTGGGCTGAGTATCTTGAGCTTGAGTTGAGTATCCGGAGTTGAGTTTCAGTATCCTGAGTTCAGTTGAAAATCATGAGTTGAGTTGAAAATCCTGAGTTAAGTTGAGTAATCTTGAGTTGAGTTGAGTATTCTTGAGTCAAGTTGAGTATTCTTGAGTCGAGTTGAGTATTCTTGAGACATATTGAGTTGAGATGAGGTGAGAATGTATTCTTTATAATCAGTTTGAACTTATACTTATGGTGCAGAGTTCCCCTTACATGCTCGTACATTTCATGTACTGACGTCATTTGGTCTGCATCATAAAATGATGTAGATACAAGTATTCAGGGTCATCAACAGGTGCTTCATTGAGGTCATATGATATTCTAGTCAGCTTTGGTGAGCCTTCTTATACTCCAGTGGACTTCACCTTACCTTACAATTAGTAGTTTTGAGATGTCGTCGGTCTTGTCCAGATATCCTTCTGTAATAGTAGATGCTTCATAGATAGACAGAGATGAGGAGTTTTCTATAATTTCTTTATTTGAGTTGTTTTATAAATTCTAAGTATATCTTTTGAGTATTGTTCAGACTTTTTAAAGTTGAGTATTTGAGTTTTATGAATTTACTTTCAGTTTTACGCTTTTGTATGCTTGAGTTAGTCTTCCGCTTGTAGTTAGCCTAAATGAGGGTTCCCTTGTGGACCAGCAATGGTTCTCAAGTGTCGGCCACGTCCAGGGTGTAGACTCGAGTCGTGACAAAAAATAACTGGAGAAGATTATTTTGCAAAGAGCCTATTGGTGAAAACATTCAATAAGTCATGTAAGTGAATTTTTGTTAAAGTTATAGATGCATAGTTAAGAGTCTGAATCAGAGATTGTTCGGGCATATATATTATTAATCATGTATTTAATTATTGTAATTCTAACAATTCATGATTAAAAGTCTAAGTGGGACATTGTAGGGATTCATACTAGCAGTAATATGATTAGATATAATATTTATTATATAATAATTATTTTACTTAACTTAAGTAAAAATTTAAATACATCATGTATTCATTGATGTATTTGCTTACTTATATAGTAGGAAAAATTACTAGAATATTGAATTTAAGACATTAATTTACACGGTTTAAATCTAGTTTTTTTTATTTACAACACTAATATTTTAATTACAAATATGAAAACCTATTAAAAATATATACCTACACATTTCTATGCCTATTTTATTGGCTTGGTGGGCTCATTTAACGGGACTCGTGATTTATTTTATTTATTTTTTAAATCACAATCACAATTATATTTAGATATGTTCCTTTATTAAATATTAGAGTAAGAGCCACTCATTTCCCCAATATAGTTGTCAAAATATTTTATTAAATATATTCAAAGAATGATATAATAAAATTACTCTTTTATTTATTACTCGTTAAGCAATGCGAGAGGTATATATCAACTCAGACATGAAGGTAGTTTGAATGTTCTTAAATACTAAAGAATATTCCTTATTATAGTCTTTGCATTTCACAAGGTTTTTGGGTTTTGATTTCTCTTTTTCCTTTTCTTTTTAATTTTTATTTTTTAACGAAGGGGGTCGAATTAACAACATTGTCAATACCTAGTTCTGCCACTTAATAATAGTGCTAATTACTAACTAGCTATTATAAATGGAACCGTCTTCTATATATAGTATTAAGTTCAATAAAATTTATTTTCAAGCTAATTGGTTTCTTCTAAAATTAGGGGTGAAGTAAATTCAATTTTAATTCTAACTGCTAACTACCATTTCTAAAATTAGGGGTGAAGTAAATTCAAAACATAGCATTAATGGGTGGAAACCAAAAATGTCATGTATGTAACTTTTTTTCTTCCTAGGAATTTGATTTCTAAAGAAATGGTCTTTGAAAGTTAAATATAAGTACGTGAGATTGAGATATTTTGTGCTTCTACATATTGCCATTTCTGAAAAAAGATTTATTTTTTATCCTTCTTTCATCATAAACTTAAATTTGTACCTATTGAAAGGATTTGAGACCATATTTGGATTGAACTATTGTAGGATCTATTAAAAAGAACCCTTCAAGGCCACAATTCATATAATGCCACGAGTAATTGTTGGTTTATAAAAGTTGTGAATGAAAATGAAGAGTTGTCACTTCAATAAAGAGTTTTGACTTTTCTAACTAGTTGTGACTTTTATGAAAAGTTGCGAATTTTGTGATGAGTTGTGATTTTTATGAAAAATTGTTACTTTTTCGTAAGGTTCTGACTATTCGGAAGGGTTGTGGAATTTTTAAAGGGATGTGACATTTCCGATAAGGCACAATAAGCAGTTGTTCACACTACCCTCTATTGTAGATATATAAAATGGTTTCCACTTATTTTTCAAAAACGAATAAGGACTTTCTGGACTTCTTCTTTTTCTACTAAATCTAGTATTCTCAATGTACTTTACTATTGTTGATGGTTTGCTGACACCACGATTTTAGGTACCAATAAACCGATGAGTAACATCATTCTATTCTGAGATGATACATTCTGTTAACCTCAGATACTTGAAGAGAAGAATTTTCTTAAGGACACTGTGCATTCAGTGGACTTGATTTTCTTCTTTGAGAAAATTATTTTATTTAATATTTCTAATATGTTTCAGATTCTATTTTCTTTACGGGATTTAAGTTTCTTGTGTTTAAATCTATTCTTTAAACTAAGTATCCTAGTAATATTGGAAGAACAACAATAATAATTTCATCTCAAAGGTGGCTTGAAACTTTAGGTGTTTATGTCAAGCATGATGCAATTATACACAAACATTATGCTTCTCAGCCTTGATGTTTATTTTTTGTTTTTCTTTTTTCCTTGGGAGGAAAATGCTTCTATAGGTTATGCTGAAAGGTCAAACATTTATCTTTATCTGAAGCATAGTTGTCTTGTTTTCATTCAGAGTAGACCCAACTTTTGGCTTTTCTCCTTTAACTGCCTTTTACTGTCTCTAATAGTTATTTCATATCCAAAAATGGTTTGCTTTCTGATGTGGACTTCTAACATTTCTTTTTTTATATTTAGCCAAAAAAGGTGGTTTCATCATTATCAATAGAGTTAGAGTTTCCAGCTAAATGTCAACCAATGAGGAGGTTGGGGAGAGTCGTGCACTTGTTGTATATAATGGGAGTGCATCTAGAATCAATGAAACTGGTCTTCAACTTTATCCAGTTTCAAAGTATGACTTGGCGAAGGTTTACCATATGCTCTTGTAGATTGCACAAATGCTGGTTATAAGTGGGGCTGGCGGGTAGGAAAAAGAGTTACAGGTTTAGGAACATTTAAGGATAGTTATTTATATCTTCCGAAGTATTTTCAGGCTCCGAAAGATAGAAAGAAAAATGCTTTCGAAGTAAGATTTCAGTTAAAAAGTATCTCAAGTCTGAGTATCTTGGTATGGAGATAAGTCAATTATTTGCCTCATTCAGTTAGGTGATTCATTCGAAGAAGTCGCCAAACTCAAGAGGTTAGCTTCGACAAGGATCTTTGGTATATAGGATGAAGAGATTCATTAGGTTGTTTGCATCAAATTTTTTTATAAAGGCAAAAGTACTCATTACCCCCCTGAACTTGAAGTTTTTTATTCAGTATACACCTAAACTATATTCCGTTTTAATTACCCCCACCCCCCAAACTTGTTTATTCATCCATCGCATACACCTTTATTATTCCACTACTCCAATCGTGACTACACGCGCGTGACAGGCTTACAAAACTGGTGATGTGGATTTCCACCTGGATAAATAATAGCCACTTAGATAAAGAAATATCAAACCTTCTCACCGAAGCGTCAAACCTAAAACTTCCGGACTACGCTTCTCACTAATCTCAAAACTTCTCCCTTAGCTCTAAGAACTGTAATTCACAACGTGAAGTGCTTTCAGATTTCAAAGCTTTTGGCTCACTAAGACGTAGAGTAAAGGTCGATCTCGCAGAGTAAACGACAAATTGTTGACACCAAATTTTTGTCTGATATTTCTAAAGTTTATACTTTTTAAGTATTTTATTTTTTAAATAGTTCAAAATACATGTTTTACCATTTTAAAGCAATTTTTTGATAATTATCCTTATTCTCAAAATATTAGGATTTTAATCGGTTAATTTTATTTATATTATTTTGTCACAACCGGTTGTATACGTTCAAATATTTATTCATTATTTATAAAATCATTATTTCTGTTAAATTGTATTTATTACATGTCATTGGTTACGTTCGTTATATTTTTTAATATTCATTTTATCTGTTACATTTATTAATATTAATTTTGATATTTTGCACAATAAAAAAATTCATTCTGATATAGATAATATTTCATACACAGATATTTTATTGACCGGTGATTTTGGCCCACCATTTTAAAATAGTGGTATTGTAGTTTTCAACTCCCTATATAAAGAATAGTTTGTCTATTAGGTTAAGGGGTAGTGGATATTTTTAAAGATAAGAATTTTCAGATTGTTTATTCACAAAAAGGGGTTTCTCATTGTTTATTATTTTCCAGTAAGGTCCACCAGTCCACCACCACCAAAGACCCCTCGATCTTCCCTCACTTCCATTTCCCAACAGCCACCAGATTCATTTAAACAGCCACCAAAACAACAGCCACCAGTCCTCCTTTCTTTCGGCCAGAACCTCGCCTGAAACAACCACCAAATCACTGCAAAAACACCACCAAACCAGACCCCAAACCCAGCAGCTCAAACAACCCCAGAAACCCATTACCACCGAACAACCAATGTCCTCCTTTTCCTATTGCCATTTCTGGCAAAACAATAAAAAATAACCTCAAACCACCGCCTCATGCCAGACCCACAACAACCAGACCAAACCCCATTAATTTGCTCCTCTTTTCTACCACAGTCCCAAAAACCCCGACCCAAATCTCACTTAAAACGACCCCAAAAACCACCCAACTACACCACAAAGCTGTTGCCAACAGCTCCAAGCCAAAACCCCCTTCGTTTTCCCATTTTTTCCACCAGCAGCTCTGGCGAGGAGCTTAAAACTTTGATGAACCGGAGCAAAAAATTAAAATCGGCTGCCAATCCCTTCCATTTCCTCTTTCTCAATTTTTTGTTTGGTTTTGCAGGTCATTCGTGATCTCAAAGCTCCATCAAACAAAGAGCTCGAAGCTCTAAATTTTATCTCCGGCGTGGCTCTAACTCCGGTGAACAATAAATTCGGCCAGATCTAACAAATAGACTTCTGAAGAACCAGACTCTTGGGAAAACTCTTACAGTAACTCAAATCTGTCTCCATTTTTATTTCTTACCTTCGCATTGCTTCGCTGTTTATATTTTCAGTAGATTTACATTATTTTAATTATGATTTTTTATTTTATTTATCATTTATTTTATTATGTTAGTAGCCTTATGCAATTGGATGATTTTTCTATCACCGTTTTGGTCTAGTATTTAGGATGAAATTATTTAATATCATTTTTATTATTTTATTTTTGTTGGGTTATGATTTTTACTACTGTTTGTTCATTTCATATTTTTCCATATATATATACTTTATTTTTTTCGTTATGCTCTAGACACTAGTGTAAATTATTTGTTTAAGTTGGTTTTGTGTAGTATTTTTCCGGTATTTTGTTCATTATGATTTCGTAATCACTTTTAAAATTACACTTGTTTTAGACTACTTACTTTGTTGGAATAATATTGAATATTTTACAAAAAGAAAGGGCCAATGAGAAAACCTCTCTGCCGATTTTGGAGGCCTCCCCATTTTAAAAGACATAAATTTAGTTAAGGTCATATAATTTGTTTGTTAAAATTGGCCGATGAAAAAATTACCATCGATTTCCAAGGCCTCCCATGTTAATAATACGGATTTTTATTTTTAAGTTATTCTTTGATTCATTTATTTTTATTCTTATTTATTTATTACTAACATTTTTACGAAGTGTTTTTACAGGTACACAGAGTTGCTTCCTATTGAAGCTATTCGAATTAGGTTCGAATTATACTCTTATTCATTATTGTATGTTATTGGCGGTAGACAAATTTAGGCCGATTCCTATATTATTATTTTATTATATTACATGTGTATATTGCATGTTTATTATACTTGTACATTATTTTAATTTCCTCCTAAATTTGAAAAAAAAATTCAGTTGGGACCCACATTTGTGGATTTCGAAGGATACCTAACCCATTCCCTTCGGAATAACTTGAACCTCTTACCTAGAATGTATTGGTTTCGTAGATAATGTTTTAAAGTTAATTTATTAATTGGTTTCCTATTTTTCCTTAAAATTAGGTGGCGACTTCTTTTTACCCTTTTACCCTTTTTAAAATTCTTTTAATTCTTTTAAAAAATTGAATTAGTATTTTTAACTCTTTCAAAATTGAGTTATCGCAACGTTGCACCCTCTCAAAGGATGTCAACAGAATGACGACTCCGCTGGGGATATAAATGTTCTAACCATTATGGGCTCATTTTGTCAAATTGACGACACTATTCTTTTATTGTCTTATTTATAATATCTTGTATATTTTGTTGATTATTTGCATACTGTACCAATTATTTGTTCGTTATTATTCCATTCATAGCATTTTACTGATATATGTATTGTATATTAAAGATAGATTTTGGAATAATCGCTGCTGAACTTTTTATACTCAACCCTTTTTCCGAAATGATCGACAATTTATTGGTACGTCAAGCGTCCAATGGTTGTCGTGAGTTCCAACCTAAGTTGTCCGCTTGGGTTCCTGGTCTTTCAAAAGCCACACTTGCTAATCTAGTTTTAGAATATGCATAATCCCAGTCAAATTTTTATTCAAGTCAGAATCTGTTGGAACTACGTTTGACATGATTCCTGCTTCAACGGGATACGTAGGCGCCATAAGGGATCGGTCATGTTCCCCGTAAGTTTTCCATTATTTCAAACCGGAAATTGGGGAATTTTTTTTTTTTAGGAGGTCTCCAAAAATTTAACAAAGGAAGCAACTGCTATAAGATTGAATACCGGAGTTTGTTGAATCTGAAACAGGGCAAAATTTTAAGGAATACCCTCAAAAATTTCACCAAGGTTATACTCAGACTCCAAATTTTGGAGGCATTACTACGAGTTCATTTGTACCTTTTGTATTAACTTTTTGTACATGATGTTATCTTTATTGTATATACATATCTTTGATCTTATTTATCTTACAGTCCATTAATATTCTTTTATTTGACATTTGTAAAGTTTGGATTGTCTGCCCTTAAATGTGACTCATTAGTTATTAATTATTTCTTTTGTTACTTTTTCTTTAATTAGTAAAAATGTTTTTTTGTTAAATTTGGGTGGTCTGCCCTTCAATGTGACTCCCTTATTTCTTCAGTCTTGTTAAGTTTTCTTTAAATATTAAAAAAAATATTTTTTATTAAATTTGGGTTACCCGCCCTTCAATGTGGCTCATTGATTCTTTATTCCATTTATTTTTCTTTCAAAAAATTCATTTGTTGTTCAAAATATAGGTTTTATGCCATATTTGAACGAAGTACGCAAACTTGATTCTCATAAATGAGATACATAGGCAATCCTTTCAGGGTTCGATATTCTTTGTTCAAAAGATTTTTTTAAAAATTATTTTTAAATGTTTATTTTTTAAACTAATTTTTGACTTTGTTGGTGCCAACACAGTTCAAGTGTGCATATAAAAAAAATTGTACAGTAAAGAAGATTGACTTCCTGTTAAACCCTCTCATTGATACTTTTGTTACACTCGAAAATATTCTCTTGTATTCATTCAAGATTAGAACAAAATCAGATTCATTGTTTCATGTACATTGTGTGGTGAGCTTTTGAATTAAATTCAATTGTGTTGTTCTGTTGATCTAGAACTTGGCCTAAATGTTGTTGAGGCGAAATCTTGAGTAATGTTTGATTTAAGAAATGATTGTAGGCCTTTTTTGACCCGTTTGAGCCTTTCAAAGCCTACCAAATGACATCAATCCTTAGTATGTCCCCACTTTGAGCCTTAAGCCTTTTCTTTGGACAACCACATTTTAGCTTATACCTTTTCTGAGTGCTTATACGCACTATCCCTCTTTTAGCCTGACTTTTTTGAGCACACTCAAGACGTGCAAGTTACAAAGAAGATTCAAAGTTTAAAATTTGTCAAAGACAAAAGTTATCAAAGTCCCTGAGAGTCAAGAATACAAAAATGACTTCAAAAGAAAGAAAGAAGAGTTGAAAATTCCCTACAAGTTCAAACAAGCCAAGTTTCAACAAAGAAGAAGATTACTCCAAACAATCAGGAGAAAATTTAAAAGATGATGAGATGGGAAAAAACTCAGACAAGCAAAACTTCAAAAGAAGTCAAAAAGTACAAAACAAAGGGACAACAAAAAGTATCAAACAGTAAAAGCGTAACAAATGTTGAAAACACAGATTCAGTACAATGCTCAAGAAAGGATTAAGTCACTTTTATTCCAAAATATTATCCTACCCATCCCCAAGCCTACATTATAAGTCAATGACAAGTCCTACATGATTTCATTTCAAATTTTCTCACATTAGTGGAGATTTACATGAAAGCCAAGATTATGGTATCACAATTGCAATCATTGAACCTTTTTTTTTTTTGAGTGTGAGTGGATCTTGTCAAATGTCCCAAAATCAAAATACTTTAAATGTGTGCAAATTGGGAGTTTCTTTGTTCTGAGGACACTTGAAACATTATTTTAGGTCCAGTTCAAAACCTTTGTTTGAAGCAAGATGAGAAAATCTTGTTGTTACTTAAGTACATTTGAGGAATCACTTGAATCCATAGGAATTACCTCGAAGTCAATCTCAGTTGAAAGAGAAAGAATTGTGAGAAATTTTTGTACAATACTATTGTTGGTGCTAACCAAGTTAAAATATGTTTCATTGTTCATAAAATAAAAACGGGTTGAAACCTATTTTTCAATATTTGTCTATACCAACTTTGTGGACCGTTTCATTGTTGATCTTTGTCCATACCAACTTTGTGGACTGTTTCATTGTTGATCTTTGTCCATACCAACTTTGTAGACCGTTTCATTGTTGATCTTTGTCCATACCAACTTTTTGGACTGTTTCATTGTTGATATTTGTCCAAACCAACTTTGTGGACCGTTTCATTGTTGATATTTGTCCAAAGTAACTTTGTGGACCGTTTCATAGTTAAAATTGTATTTTTGGGTCGTCATATCCATCAAAATGACATCTTTTTATTTTTTGGATCATTATATCCTTCAAAATGACATCTTTTTATTTTTTGGGTCGTCATATCCTTCAAAATGACATCTTTTATTTTTGGGTCGTCATTACCTTCAAAATGACATCTTTTTATTTTTGGGTCGTCATATCCTTCAAAATGACATCTTTTTAAAATTTGGATAGTCATACCCTTCAAAATGACATCTTTTTAAATTTAGGTCGTCATACCTTTCAAAATGACATTTAAAAAAATAACAATAATTTGTTATCTCAAATAAAATGATGTTTTTTTAAAATTGGTTTGTCATGCCGTTCAATATGAGACTTTTTATTTTGTTATTCCATTTCAAAATGACATTTTTATGTTATATTTTCTACTAACATCGTTATTGCAGATTTTGTGATACACCATTCATATTAAGTTCAAGATTGGGTTGTCATCTCCCTTCAAATGGCACGTTAAGATCAATTTGCGTCATCCGTCTTTCAAAGAGACACGTTGGGTTGCCACCTCGTTCAAAGTGACATGTATGTTCAATTTGGGTCGTTCGCCTTTCAAAGAGACACATTGGGTTGTCACCTCGTTCAAAGTGACATGTTAATTTGGGTCGTCCGCCTTTCAAAGAGACACGTTGGATTGTCACCTTATTCAAAGTGATATGTTAAGTTGGGTCGTCCGCCTTTCAAAGAGACACGTTTGGGTTGTAACCTCCTTCAAAGTGACATATTAAGTTCAAGATTAGGTTGTCACTTCGTTCAAAGTGACATGTTATATTCAAGTTGAGTTGTCCGCCTTTCAAAGAGACACGTTGGGTTGTCACCTCGTTCAAAGTGACACGTTATATTCAAGTTGGGTCGTCTGCCTTTCAAAGAGACAGATTGGGTTGTCACCTTGTTCAAAGTGACATGTTATATTCAAGATTGGATTGTCATCTCCCTCCAAATGGCACGTTAATCAGTTCTAATTGGGTCATCCGCCTTTCAAAGAGACACGTTTGGTTGTCACCTAGTTCAAAGTGACATGTTATATTCAAGTTGGGTTGTCACCTCCCTTCAAGTGACATGTTATATTCAAATTGGGTCATCTGCCTTTTAAGAGACACATTTGGGTTGTCATCTCCATTCAAGTGACACGTTAAGTTCAGGTTGGTTCGTCTGCCTTTCAAAAGACAAGTTAAGTTGTCACCTCGCTCAAAGTGACATATTATTCACATCATCCTCCTTTCAAAGAGGTACACTACCTTCATTGTGCAATTTTCAAAGTAACATCGAAGGTATGTGAATGTTTTTCATTTTACGATCAATCCTTGCCTTTTGTTTTTTATTTTCAGCCCATTGGCGGATGTAGAGTACTCTTCAAAATCTCTACTAAAGCGTCATATTGTTTTATTCAAAGTTTATCAAACCAAATTTTGGTTCGTCAACTTTGTTTGACCAGGATCTCTTTCATCGATCCTAATCAAACAAAGGGGCAAGTTGTTGACACCAAATTTTGGTCTGATATTTTTAAAGTTTACATTTTTTTAAGTATTTTATTTTTTAAATAGATCAAAATAAATGTTTTGCTATTTTAATGCAATTTGTTGATAATTATCCTTATTCTCAAAATATTCGGATTTTTATCGGTTAATTCTATTTATATTATTTTTTCACAGCCGGTTGAATACGTTCAAATATTTGTTCATTTTTTATAAAATCGTTATTTCTGTTAAATTATATTTTTTTACATGTCATTAGTTACGTTCGTTACACTTTTTAATATTCATTTTATCTGTTACATTTGTTAATATTCATTTTGATATTTTGCACAATCCAAAAATTTATTCTGATATAGATATATTTCATACATAGATATTTTATTGACCGGTGATTTTGGCCCACAATTTTAAAATAGTGGTATTGTAGTTTTCAACTCCCTATATAAAGAATAGTTTGCCTATTGGGTTAAGAGGCTGGTGGATATTTTTAGGGATAAGAATTTTCAGATTGTTTATTCACAAAAAGGGGTTTCTCATTGTTTATTATTTTTCCGGTGAGCTCCACCAGTCCACCACCACCAAAGACCCCTCGATCTTCCCTCACTTCGATTTCCCAACAGCCACCAGACCCATTTAAACAGCCACCAAGACCAACAGCCACCAGTCCTCCTCTCTTCCGGCCAGAACCTTGCCTGAAACAACCACCAAATTACTGCCAAATCACCACCAAACCAGACCCCAAACCCAGCAGCTCAAACAACCCTAGAAACCCATTACCACCGAGCAACCAGCGTCCTCCTTTTCCTATTGCTATTTCCGGCAAAACAATCGGAAACAACCTCAAACCACCGCCTCACGCCAGACCCACAACAACCAAACCAAACCCCGTTCATTTTCTCCTTTTTCCTACCACAGACCCAAATCTCACCAGAAACGACCCCAAAAACCACCCAAATAACCCACGAAGCTGCTGCCAACATCTCCAAGCCAAAACCCCCCCTCGTTTCCCATTTTTTCCACCAGCAGCTCCGGCGAAGAGCTTCAAACTCTGATGAACCGGAAAAAATTAAAATCGACTGCCAGTCCCTTCCCTTTCCTCTTTTTCAAGTTTTTGCAGGTCATTAGTGAGCTCAAAGCTCCATCAAACAATGAGCTCGAAGCTCTTAATTTTATCTCCGGCGTGGCTCCAACTCCGGTGAACAATAAATTCGGCCAGACCAAACAAATAGACTCCTGAAGAACCAGACTCGCGGGAAAACTCTTACAGTAACCCAAATCTGTCTCCATTTTTATTTCTTACCTTCACATTGCTTCACTGTTTATATTTTCAGTAGATTTGCTTTATTTTGATTATGGTTGGTTATTTTATTTATCATTTATTTTATTATGTTAGTAGCCTTATGCATTTTGATGATTTTTCTTTCACCGATTTGGTCTAGTATTTAGGATGAAATTATTTAATATCATTTTGATTATTTTATTTTTGTTGGGTTTTGATTTTTACTACTGTTTGTTCATTTCATCTTTTTCCATATATATATACTTTATTTGTTTTCATTATGCTCTAGTCACTAGTGTTAATTATTTGTTTAAGTTGGTTTTGTGTAGTTTTTTTTCGGTATTTTGTTCATTATGATTTCTTAATCACTGTTAAAATTACTCTTGTTTTAGACTACTTACTTTGTTGGAAAATCTCTCCATCGGTTTTGGAGGCCTCCCTATTTGAAATGACGGAAATTTAGTTAAGTTCATATACTTTGTTTGTTAAAATTGGACGATGAAGAAATTACCATCGATTTCCAAGGCCTCCTATGTTAATAAGACGGGTTTTTATTTTTATTCATGTTTATTTATTACTAACACTTTTACTATGTGTTTTTACAGGTACACAGAGTTGCTTCCCATTGAAGCTCTTCGAATTAGGTTCGAATTATACTCTTATTCATTATTGTATATTATTGACGGTAGACAAATTTAGGCTAATTCCTATATTATTGTTTTATCATATTACTTGTGTATATTGCATGTTTATTATACTTGTACGTTATTTTATTCTCCTCCTTAGTTTGAAAAACAAAAAAAATCAGTTGGGACCCACATTTGTGGATTTCGAATGATGCCTTACCTCTTCCCTTCGGAATAACTTGAACCTCTTACCTAGAATCAATTTGTTTCCTAGACAATGTTTTAAAGTTAATTTATTAATTGGTTTCCTAGTTTTCCTTAAAATTAAGTGGCGACTCCTTTTTACCCTTTTACCCTTTTTAAAATTCTTTTAAGTCTTTTAAAAAATTGAATTAGTATTTTTAACTCTTTCAAAATTGAGTCACCGCGAAGTTGCGCCTTCTCAAAGGATGTCAACAAAGATTTCGCGGAACTCTTTATGGATTTTATGGCTTCTTAGACGTGAAGTTGGTTGATTAAATTTCAAATTTGTTTGAAATTCTTAGCAAGTAAGTGTTATTGTTTGTTTCCTAAATGCCTTTCCTTTACTTTCATTCATATTTTGCTCTATTTTTGGTTTATGGTTTCACCGTAATTCGACTAGGGTTCCAATTGAGTTTCTGATTGAACTTTCAATTAGGGGTTTGGTGAGGAAAGAGTTGAATGTTCATGTAGGCAAAGCAGTTTGTTTAAAAACAAAAAAAATATTTTAAAGGAAATTATGGGGGATCATGTGGTAGAATTTAACAGAATCCTAGACTACAGGGATATGTTACTCCAAAAAATCCTGGTAGGACTTGTGTTGTGAACCTTAAAGATTTAGAATCAGAAAATGGGATGAAACAATTTCACTCTTTTTATATATGTTTTGATGCTATGAAAAAGGGTTTCCAACAAGGATGAAGAAGATGTATAGGGCTGGATGGGTGTTTTCTAAAAGGAATTTGTAAGGATCAACTTTTGGTAGATGTTGCTAAGGATGCAAACAACCAAATGTATCCAATAGCATGGGCAATAATTGGTACTGAAAGCAAGTTGACATGGAAATTGTTCATGACCATTCTGCCAGATGATATTAATCTAGGAGATGGTTCCCAACTACTATCATTAGTGATATGCAAAAGGTAACTGAATTTCTTTTTTTTTTTGTTTATCTTTAATTTAATTTGATCAAAATTTAACTATATTTATTATTTTTCTTTACAACTACACGGACTAATAGCTGTTGTAGATGAACTATTTCCAGAATGTGAGCATAGAATGTGTGCTAGACACATATTAGCAAATTGGTCACAAAACTTTAGAGTCATAGAGAGAAGGAAGAAATTTTGGGCTTGTGCTAGATCAACATTTGAGGCACAATTTAAGTACAATATAAATGCCCTATCCAAGCTGGGGAAAAGGTATAGTTGAAGCCCTTATCAAATACAACAAGGAGAAATGGTGCAAAGCTTTTTTCCAAACTTTTTCAAATGTGATAGTATAGATAACAACATGACAGAGAGTTTCAATGATTGGATCTTGGACCTAGGAACAAGACTATTGTAACTATGTTGGAAAAAATTAGAGTTAAGGTGATGAGTAGGGTGAGTAAGTCAAGAGCATTTTATGAAACATGGACAGATGGAATATCTCCAATGGAAATGATGGTATTCAATACCAATGTAACAAGATCAATGCAGTGCAACATTGAATGGAATTGTGATGATGGGTTTGAAGTGTTAGAAGGAGTATACAAGCATATTGTGAACTTGGGTTAACAGAAATATAGGTGCACATCTTGTGAATTAAAAGGTATCCCATGTGCACATGGTATAGCAGCAATGAACCACTTGAATATGGATGTATCACAAGCAATTTCAAGCTGGTATAGAAAAGAGACATAGCTGAAGACATATTCTAATTTCATTCAACGAGTCCCAAACATGGAAATGTGCCCTAAAAGCAGAAACCCAATGGTTGAATAAGCAAGACAAATGCCTGGTAGGCCACCAAAGAACAGAAGAAGAGAAATTGGTGAAGTGAGAAAAGCTGGGAAGTTGCCAAGAATGGGGACAGTAATGACATGTTCAATTTGCAAAGGAGCAAATCATAACAAGAGGAATTGTCCAAAAAATCCTAAACCTAAGTCTACACCAACACCCACTCAAGAGGTACATTAACATTAAGTTGCTTTTATAAATTAGATTAGATTAGTTTACTTATTAATTTAGTCTTTTGTTGTATTCTTTTTCTACTCACATTAGTCCACCACTGGGAAAAAAAGGGGTAGAGGTCAATATAAAAGAGCAAGCAGCAACAAGACTGGTACAAGAAGAGGTGCAAGAAGTGGTTACAAGAAGACGCCAAAAGTGGTTGGACAAGGTGTATTTTTTGCCGATACTGGATATACATGTATTAATGTAAGTGTCTTATAAAACTGTCAAAATTATATTTTTAAATGTGAGACCCAAAATAACTATGTTATTAATATTGCATCAAGGATTATCTAGCAGTAGGAGGGTTAATACTGGTGTGGTGAGTTCTACGCATGTGAGAGGTGATATTGCTTTTAAACCTACCAAGGGACTGAAGTGGAAAGGTAAATAGGCCATGACTCAAAGAGAACTTCAAGTCCAAAGTGTTATGCGCCGTATTCAAACCAGATCAAAAGTTGTTGGAATTCAAACAAGGGCACAGGCCAAAGGATAATCACCCTCAAAGAAAACTTCTTAGTTTAATATGTGTTGGTGCTTTTGTGGTTGTGTGGTTGTAACAACCAAACTTAAATTAGTGATTGTTTTGTATTTTGGTGCTTGTGTGGTTGTTCAACCAAACTTAAAGTAGTGACTGTTTGTGATTTTGTGCATGTGTGGTTGTTTTCAACCAAACTTAAAGTAGTGACTGTTTTTTGTTTTGGTGGTTAACTTAAGTTATTGTGGTTGTTGGTTGAAACAATGAAACACTATGATGTTTGTGTTTGATGATCAAGAAAGCACTAGTTATGTTATGCCTTTATGTTATTATTTCGTGTTTTATAATCATATTACCTATTACATGTAACTCTAGTTTTATGAATAAAAGACAAGTCAATTGAACATACACAATGATATATATATAGCTTTAATCAGCAGAACCATACATCACTAAAACACCAAACCAAACTAATCCACAAAATGAGAACCCTAAAACCAAAAGACCTTACGTTAAATACAATTACATTAACAAAAAAAATTTCAACGACACACTAAATAAAAGAACAATATCACATTACATATCAAACTAATGCCCAAAATCAGTCTCAACATCCATCTACACTTCAACTGTTTTTTTCTTGTTTGTTGGTCTTCTTCAATAGACCCAAAATCACAACATTCGCCTAGCTAGGAAATTTTGGATCATACCAATCAAAAAACTTATAAGGATTTCGAAATAAGGATTGCATTTGATAAAATCAAAGTTTAAAAAATACCATAATACAAACTTGGCAAATAAAAAGCAAAAAAAAAAAAACAAAAACATATCCCATAGTGTCAACAACCAAGAAATCTATGTCCGGGATTATCATTTGTCCATGAAATTTTAAGAATTGGATGAGTCCCACATAAAAAAACAAGTCTCCTATTATAATTCATGAATTTAGCAAATGCAATTAAAATGAAAAAGAGAGAAAGTTCTTTAAAATATGCCAAATATTAAATAAAAATGGAAATTTTACGTTTTTTTTTACCGTTGTAGCTTTATGATGTGGCAAAAAATCACTTCCTCAAGCGCCTAGTAAAGTGTGTTGTCAATTTCTACGCCAGGTGGACAACAAAGGTGTACGCGATGGAGGAATAAACAAGTTTGGGTGGGGGGCGGGTAATTAAAACGAAATATAGTATAGGTGTACACCAATAAAAAGCTTCAAGTTCAGGGGAATAATGAGTACTTTTGCCTATAAAAAACTTACCACAACTTTTTATTGAAATGATGCAAAATTACTTTTTCATTTGGATATTGATTTTGACTCAAATATGAAAGACAGGACTACATCTTCAAAGATGGAAATGCAACATTTACTATCTGATTCTCCTATCAGAGTTATTACATATAAGGCTGGTAACAAAATTTGTAGGAGTTTGGTAATCACTGAAGCTGAGTTTGGTAAACCAGAAGCAGACTGTGCTCCTACATTCCTCAAGCATGATTGGATTTCGTGATTATTTAGATTTTGTCCACATATGTAGCCATCTCGTGTTGCTTTACATCGAATGTGACTATACCCATCATATTCCAAACTGATAAGCATACACCAAAGGATACAACAACACTCTTGGAAAAAAATAAGGCTTACTGTAACCGATATCACAAAGCATGGTCTCTGTTAAAGGTAACATAGCTCCTGCGTTCCTCAGGTATGATTGGATTTCGTGTTAATTTGAATTCTGTTTTTATTGTTCTTCCTCTTCCTCTAGTGGCAACTTTCTTCTCTTCCAGATGGAGAAGCTAATAACTACAAGGGAGTTGGATTTTCTAGAGAAGGTGGTGGTGGTATACCTTCCCTTCCTGTTTGTGATCCACTTCCATCAGCTCATGGGCCATAATTAGAACCAAATGGAAGAGCTATGATATTTAAGTTGAGGCCTTGTGAAACACTACCTTAAAATAGAGGTAGTTTGTATATAAGAAGTTGGTGGATGTTATTATCGCTTCCCACGGCTTCCCGAGCCACCAAACCTCATATATGGAAACTTTGAGAACTACAACTTCAAGTAGGAAGAATCATGGTAATGTTCATCCGTTAACCTAGAATAAATTTTGTATTATTCATTTTGTAACACAATTGTACCTACTTCAGGTTGCAATTCTCCAAGTTTCCATGTCCGAGGTTTGGTGGCTTAGAACGTTGTGGGAAGCGATAAATAACATCCACCAACTTCTTATTTACATACCACCTCAATTTTTTAAGGTAGTGTTTCACGAGGCCTCGTCATAAATACCATAAATCTTCCATTTGGTGCTAGCTTTTGCCCACAAGCTGATGAAAGTGGATCACAAACAGGAAGGCAAGATATACCACCACCACCTGCTCTAGCAAATCCAACTCGCTTGTAGTTATTAGCTTCTCCGTCTGGAAGAAAAGAAAGTTGCTACAAGAGAAAGAGAAAGAACAATAAAAATAGAATTCAAATTAGCACAAAATTCGAGCATACCTTAGGAATGTAGGAGCAGTGTTAGCCTTTTCTGGAGACCATGCTTTGTTATATATGTTTCAGTGAGCCTGATTTTTCCCGAGACTGTTGTTGTATCCTTTGTTGTAAACTTATCAGTTTGGACTATGATGGGTATAATTACATTCTATGTGAAGCAACACTAGATGGCTACATATGTGGACAGGTTTCCCATATAAAATTAACAAAGTTAAAATAACATGCAATCACTAACAAACAGTAAACAAAATGACCCACGATAAAATTCACTAAATCAAAGTGTAACAGAATTCTGAATTAAATAGAGCAAAAACTAAAAAATAATGAGGAAATTAACATAATTGAAACAACATACACATTTTTTGAGAATAAAATATGGCAGTATAATATAATAAAATTTTAAAATTAGACAAAGTAATAAGACAAAATCAAATAATTTTATTGACATATATTTGGTAGAAAACTTAAGAACATAGTTAAATAAAAAGAATCATAGTAATTCAAAATACCAAGAAAAATTATTAAGTCAGTGGTGAATGAAAAAATAATTAATGGAAAAAAATTTGTTCAAAACCAACCTACTAACAACAGTAATCAGTCATACGACAACCCAACAAGAATGAAATTACATTTGAAATAGAACAAGTAAAATCAAGGTACCCAACCTTTATAGAGTTTATTGGAGAAACACCAGGTTGAAATGGAAACTTAGCAGCAACAAAAATATAAACAAAGTAAAATAGAGATACAAGAGTCACCAAAGAAGAGGAAACCATGGTAGTGAGCCAGATATGGTTCAACGATGGTATTTGCGACAGGGTCTAGTTTCTCAGTGTGACGTTGTTGGTTGTTGTACAACAAAGCTACGTTGCAGCTTTGATCTTGGCGGACTGCCTACAAAATAAATAAAAGACGCGAAAATGGGGAATAAGGAAGAGAGATTGTGGTAGTGTGTGTCTATTTCTGATGGATTTATTGGAGTTTTAGCTGGCATTGGTTAGGGTTTTTTGATAGAATTTGGGTGGTTTTAGGTTGGCTATTCTCCGACGTCGTTACTTTGCCGGAGAAGACAAAGAGAATTTGAGGTTTGGTGGTTGCCGTGGTTATTTAGGGATTGATGTGTGTGGATTTTGATGGAGAAGGATACAAAAGGGAGGAATAGTCTTTAGATTATGGTGGCTTCTTAGTAGAAGCTTGTCGAAGACTATAAAAATGAAGGTGGTTTGGTTGGGGTTTCAGGTGTTGTTTTGCTGGTGGATTTGAAGCTTGGTGGTGGTGGTGGCTGAGAGGGAAAAAAAGGAAGAGAAAGCTTTTAGTGTTTTGTCAATTTTTGAAACTTTACACCACAATTGAAAATTATTTTACCACCACTATTTTATTGACTAAGCAAGACTTATATAGAAAACAAACCACTTTTATACAATATAATGGGATAAAACCATGGGCTCAAGACCATAGCCCAAAATCATTGGTAAATAAAATACGAGCGTATCAATATATTAGGCTCTAGGAACATCTGTTGCACGTTTTATCCTTGTTAAGTGTTGTACGTTGTATCTATACAAATTATAAAAAAATGTCCCCAACCATTCTCTATCCATTTTTATTTTGTTATTTTAAACTTCATTAAATGATTTTTTTATTTTTTAACTTACTTGCGATCAAATTATTTTTTTGTTCTCTAAAAGAATGAATTCGAAATTCAAATGTCAAACTTTGAGAAAAAAGGTTGAAAAAAAATATATAAAGAGGTTTATATAAGTGATGTTTTTAAAAATTACTAGTTTTGACGCACGTGCGTTGCACGTCAATATCAAATCAAATATTATAAAATTTAAAAATTAAGTAAACAATTATAAAATGAGTGATAAAGTATAACTTCCTATGAATAGTAGATGTAAACTTTCTTATGATTACTATTAGAAGTTAGTTACTGTTAAAATCTCTCAGTTAGACCTCTTAAATATACTTTCTCCTCCATCCCTCATAGTGCATTACTTAGTTATTATCGTATTTTTGGAATTCCTACTTTTAATATAATATAATATAAAAAAAATATCGATATAACATACATAATATATACTAAATTGAATGTTTTATTTGGAGTATTATATTAATTTAACATTCATGTTAGGAAGTGTTCAAATTTCATTCAACTTTGATATTGTCAACGTCTGTAAATCAAACTTGAGTTTTGAAGAAGACAAGAATAGAAATATTTAAAAATCGTAGTTTAAAAATGAGAGGAATCCCCTCCATTTATAATTAACAAAGGGTAGTATGAGCATGTGCATATTGTTTCTTATCATAAAAGTCACAACCCTTCGGAAATGTCACAACTCATCGAAAAAGCCACAACTCTTTAGAAAATTCAAAACCATTCAATGTGAAATGATGTATTATTTTAATATAATATATTACAATAAGAATAAATAAAATATAAAATAAAGAAGATATACTAAATTGGGTGTTTTCAGAAGAAGAACAATGAAAAACTTTTAATAATTTGAGAAAAAAAAGTCACAATACTTTAGAAAAGTCACAACCCTTCAAAAGGTCACAACTCATCGTAAAATTCATTACTCTTTGAAAAAGTCAGAACTCTTTGGAAAAGTCGCAACCCTATAAAAAGTCACAACAATACGAAAAGGTCACAACTAATCAAAATAGTTATAGGTCTTTGGAGTCACAACCCTTTAATGTGAAAAGAAGACTGTTTTTTTTATATAATATAATATAAGTAAATATAATATAATCTAAAATATATAAGTATACTAAATTTGTTGTTACAAGTTGGAGGTTTTATAATAATTTAACATTTACGCTAAGTAGTTCATTCTTCTAAGGCAATAAAGATAAAAAAGATAGATATAGATTCGTCTAATTTTAATTTTATATGCAAATTTAGAATATAAATAAGTCTTTTTAATTTAAGGATATGTAGAACATATAAAAATGTCTTTTAACTATCTAGTCTTAAAGATGTGCCCCCGAGCGTCAAGGAAAAGAACATAATTAAACTGAATAAAAATGAAAGTACAACAAATAAATTGGAAACGGAGGAGTACCTATTTTGAACTCTTCAAACAAGTTTTTGAGCAAATCCTTTTTCTTCAATACTTTGAGACTTTGCACTACTTGAACACCAAGTTATAGTTTGTGCAACAAATAATCATTGGACTTCTTGTCAAGTAGAAGTTAATGCAAAAGATATTTATGGCTATGAAAATGTGTGCATATTAATATCTCGATAGTCTTCTCGTTTGATGTTGTGTATTTCTATTCTCCTTGTTGAATCATTTTTTGTTGATATATCTAGTTTACCAACAATAAATTTTGTAATTGCATAATTGAACAACTCTCACAATCTTCCTTGTTTTAAGAAGAATGATATAAAACTTACAAAATTTGTAGTTTAAAAATTTGAGTAAACGTCTCTATTTATAGACAACAAAGGATAGTATGAAAAGCTGTCAGTCGTGCCTTATCATATAAGTCACA
>JAJOOF010014606.1:0-30095 GCA_029582545.1 Solanum lignicaule
GTAGATCAATATACGGACCGTCAATGGGCACCGTGGTTCCACACTTGGTCAGATTTCCCTGATTTGTCCTTAACACATTCCTGCTGATCTACGGTCATCACCTACGGACCGTGAATGGACTTACGGTCCGCAGATGACCTCCGTGGATGCCTTTTTCTGCATTTCCTTCAGCTATCTCTAAACTTCCGCGCCTGAACACCTTTCCTGCAAAACATGATAAAACACATAAAAACCAATATAAAAAGGCTCTAGACACACACAACTTGTAAGTGAAATGTATTAGAAATACCATAAACTCAAGGTATATCAACCATCAATTCAGTAATCTTGGTTTTAAAACCTCTATCCCGACCAAGCCAAAAATACGAAGGTAGGACTGCATTTGCAACTACAACCCTTTAATTTAAACCACAATTACTGAATGAAATCACTTCTAAACAATATTTACACTAACAATTAGCAATACCCAGCAACTAAATCAACCCATAATCACATAATCACACCCCAAAAATTGGGATTTTAGCTAGACATCATAAAAGGATAAAAATCGTTACCAAATTGTGTTTCCATCAATTGGGTAAGATTAATTTCGTCTTTACAAAGGTCCAAATTGAAGAATCTCAAAAACCCAATTCTAATTTCTCAAAAATTGAAAACTTCAATTCTTCAAAGCTAAGGAAAAGTTTGTCTCCAAACTCTCAGTTCAAAACTCAAAAACTACTCTAATGAATGTTCAGAATAAAATTTGATACTAAACATAATGTTTGAAAATGTATTTATAGTCGCCAAAAATATGCTGCGAAGGGCCAATCGGTGCAGTAAGTCGGGCTCGTCGATCAACTCAGCGATCTTCCCTTTGGTCAGTTCTATCGCCTTTTTGCTTTGGCCTTCAGCATCCTCAACTTATGTAACTTTGGGCGCTCCAACACTGCAACACGGAACGGTTCGGCGATACGCCGACTGCACCTTTCTCTCACCGACTTGATTTTCTCCTTTAGGGCTTGGCATACTGGAACATTAGGCGAGGTAATAGCCACTCGACGACTCACTCTATGGATTAGGCTATCAACATGCCTTCTTTTCTTCATTCTATTAGCTGCCTTATTCTTTTTTGCCCATTAGTGTCCATGCTTTGTTCCTCAATCCAAATACCTGGAAAACAAGGATTTTACATCAGTTATTGGCACAAAATAAGCATTTGAGGACACTAAATCTATCCAAATAAAGCGCTAAATAAGTCCAAATCGTGGACTCATCGACACCTTCAACTTAAACTTTTGCTTGTCCTCAAGTAAAACTCAAGTTCAGCAGTTCAAAAAAGATGTCTCAAACAGTGCTACACAAGACTCAATCATGGATGCACACAAAAAGACTCAACTTACTCAGGCAAGGATCAATTGTGCACTCAAAGATTCAAGTTGTGACTCACCATTATCAAAGATTGTCAAGTTCACAATACTTGCCTCAAATGCAAGTTCAAATTCAACAAAGGCACCCAAATTCCCTCACACAAAGAATGATTCCATACTCAAACACAATGGTTCAACAATTTATAGCTCCGAAATCACAACAACACTCACACTTACAAAGATGAACACAATGCATGATTTCACCCATAGGTTTGCCTTTATTTTCCAATCAACACTTGTTTCAGCTCACTCAAGATAAAAAAGGTCTTTTCAAGGCTTTTAACAGGGCTGAATGTAAAGGTATGGTCATTTAGGCTCAGTGACTTTTATCGTCATGAAATGCGGTATGAACAACTCTTTCTTTCCTTTTCTTCATCATTCTCATTCATGCTCAAAAGTCACCTATATTCACATTCCATGGAATACCGGACACCCCATTTTCTTTTGCAACTTTATTTAACAACTTTTTCATTCTTTTTTATTTTTCATTCTTCTTTTCTTTTTCACTCTCTTTTTTTGTATGGAGGGGTTCCATCTTTTTCAAAATCATGGGTCAACGGGGACTTCTTTGCATTTCTTGATTTACCTTCTCTTTTCACCACATCCCCAACTTAGGCTTTTGGCCTAAATTGGCTATTCAAGAAAACCACAAATCATGAGAATTATGGGTAATGGATAAAGAATTGTCACAATTTCATCAAGTTTCTTCCAAGGAAAGGGTTAAGTCTCAAAGGGTGCTCAAGCAACGATCATACACTCAGCAGTTTGGCTACAAAAGAGGTAAAATGTCGAATTGTTTCACATTCTTCAAAGTTACCTAAGATCATTTCAAAAGATTGCATCACTAAGTCAATTGGACCAACGGGGAAAATTCTAGGTGTCATCATACATGGTTCACGGTAAACTCATCACACAACGCATTGACACAAATGTCAAACAAGACTCCACACTTTCTCTAGTGTGCAATGTTCATCACAAGAGACTTATTTGATAACCGGCTAGTCACAATGAGATGCAAAAATTTCTCATATTGCCTATGCAACTTCATTTGGCCTCATCGTAGCCACACATTCATTTTTGTTCGATTATGAGCACTATTCAAGTCATCGGTATTGATCAAGACCGATACTCAAATTTACAAAAGAACAGCCACATTCAAACACAATCAAGAGGTGGCACAAAATTCACAATTTTTCGGAGGGGTTCAAAAATTATTTACAATTAAAATAAGGAGCCACAAGCTCAAACATCCACAAGATATAGTGTCAAAACACAATATATATCATAAAACCCAAGTATACGAAAAAAACAATAATCGCAAAAGGTGGGCCTCACCCCACGACAAAATAAAAGCTATTTGCCCTCAAATGCAAGCAAATATCCAAAAGTCAATAAAAAGATAAGACAATGAGGGAGGTAAAGAATGATCATGTCTACACAGTCGCTCAATTTGTTGGGCCATCAGTGCACGGAGTATCACTCTGAACTTAGGCATCAGTTCCCGAAGTCACATCAGAAGTAGTGGGTCCACTAAGAGCTGCCATGGACATCTTTGTCAGCGATGTCTGGATCACCGACTGTACCATCATTTCCTACAGATCTGGCAAATCTCCATATATGCTCTCTTCCCACATCTTTATCTACTCCTCGTCGGTCTTTGCCTCCGACTCCTCAGTTGCTATGTCGTCCCTATGTACATCTTTGGTGGTAGCCGGAGGAATCTCAAAAGTCTATGGGGCATCAACATCATCAGCGGCCTCTAGTAGAGAAGTGAAGTCAGTAGAGTTTAGATAGTCCACATCCTTCCTCAGATTCGTAACTTCAGCTTTCAAAATCGTAACCTCGGAGGTCTTCCCCTGTCTGCTCTCACAAGCCTCAACTCTCTCAGTAAGAGTATCAATAGAAGTCTGGAGGGGGGTAAGTGCAACTAAAATGGCAGCCTAAATCATCCATGGCACAGCAGCCTCCAATCTGGTATCTCTCACATCAGCCGAATGGGCCAGGTACCCCATCTTCAGAATCATAGTCTGAGTGATCCTGGCGGGCTGGGTAGAGGTAGAGGCACCCAGAGCCTGTGAAGAAGAAGAAGTTAGAGCAGATGTACCTGAAGGCTCAGAGGCCAGAGTAAGAAAATATGCCTCTGCAGGTATAGAATTGATGTCCACCTCTGGAGATGTATCTACCAGAGTTGATCCCCTCCTTTCAGCCTCTTTTGGAGTGTACTCGGCCTCAATACGCCGGATGTTAGTGGAGGAAGAAGGGATAACCTCAATATCTCTCGTATCATCCCTAGGGACTCTAGCATGCCGGCACAACTCCGTGATCAAGACCGAGAATGGCAAGGAGATCTGACTCTTCTTGGCTCTCATAGTAATCTCTTGCTTTATAAAGAGTCCCAGGTTAATTCTCCTCGGGGATATGATCAACCCAAGGCAGGCCTCCTTAGGGTGGAGTAGGATGGACTCATTCTGGGATGGCATGATAGTGCTGCTAATGAAACCAAACCAGAATCGAGCAGCAATACTCAGATCCCTCTTCTCTATGGGGACCCATTCCTCGATCCACCTCGGGGTGGTATCGGAAATCAACGGAGCAAGTCTACCCTTCAATTTATCCAAGGACTGAGTAGTAGGTAAGCCATCATATGCTATTGTCACTCCTAGACCCTTCCAAGTACTGTATTAATGTGCTCGCTACTACACCCGACTTCCTTAACCCGGACCATGGCCGACTTAACCGGTCTGAACTCATTGGCCTTCTTCTTGCTCTTAGGAACTAGATCACCATATGTTGAGTAAAATTCCTGGACCCATGTAGGAATGTAGGGGCCTGGTGAACTACTCAAACCGGTAAAAATAGAGGGTATCCCTCACCTCAGAGTATCTGCCCTCAAGGCCCTCTGTAGATAACAATTCTCCTCAAGGATAGTTCACAATTTATTAGCTTTTAGTTTTTTAAGTAGCCTAGGATGAGGGATCACTGGTGGCACTGAAGCTACAAGGGGTGTCGGAGCTTGCACTAAACCTATTGGGGTGGAAGTTGAAGGGACTCTAGCTGAGTCAGAGCGAGATCTAGCCGGATCTCAGTCCGCCGGAACTGTAAGGGCTGGTCATCCTCAAGCTCAGATAATGTAGCATGGGAGTCAGCAGACACTCTTTCCCTATCAAAGTTATGCTCCGAAACTTCAAATGCGCTCATCTTGCCTTTGCCCTTGCCTCCCGTTGGAGGCTCTTTACTTCTCTTTTGGGAGGATTTGTTTCCCCTTCATTGATCACAATTCCCCGTGCTCTTTTGCGGGGTGGCATGTCAAGATTTTTCCTTGCGATATCTGTAAAACATTAGAAAAAGTTAGAAACAATTCAAGCAAAAGCACAGAAAAGTAGTTGCAGACAAACTCGCCGAACCAATCGGCGAATCGTCGAATCTCTTTGGCGAGCTAGATCGGGCTCACCGAAACGATTGGCTCAAAAATTTCCAAAAAATTTGGCATGTTGGCGATGGAAAGGCCTTTCGGCGAATCGCCAACAGCACTTGGTGAGCAAGGATTAGCCCGCCAAAAGTTACAGTGCATTTAAGGATTAGGGGAGAAGAAAATGGGTGAACAAGAAGGATTTTTGGCGAGTCGCAGAATGCATTCGGCAAACTCAAGCTTCTCGCCAAAATTAAGAGAACCAAACTTCAAATTTAGCATCAAATTAAAGGCGATAAGGGGAACTTTGGCGAACCGCCAAGTGGTTCGACGAGCTCGACCCAGCTCGCCAAACGACCCAACGTGCCTACTTTCAACCCTACTTCCCAAATTCAACCCTACAGCCCCCAAAAACAAAATCAAAACATGCACTCCTCTAATTAAACTAAGACCAATTACACCCATGCCCCCGGGATACTCAGACTTCTCCCGGTTTGGCCAAATGTGGCCATTTGACGACTTTTGCCCTTAGGAACGACGTCAACTGCTCCATCATGTGGTAAAATACGTTATCTGGCACAAATGCGGGATACTTTGACTTCACCCGACTAGACCCAACAACATGCAAGCACAACCCCACAATTTTAATCAATTTTAAGGCACGAAAAACTTAGGAATTAAACAATAAAGGCAATACAGGTAAAATGCTCAAATTAAAACAGGCTTTATAGCATTCGAACACTATCAGAGAGGCCCAGCACACTTCATTAAGATAAAATCACTAGCAAATGACTACAAATTTCTAAAATAAACTCCGAGTTCAGAAAACCAACTTAGATGTTAAATAAATACTTTGTAAAGCTAGAAGACAAAGTAATCCAACTCTGAACACAAATTTGGCGACTAAAATATGATAAAGATGCAAAAATATTGAGTACTAAAGTGCGGGTGTGAGTTTGGGGAGTTCAAAAGTGAGGGAAAGTGAAAGAGTTTGAAATTTTAAACCTTTGGCCTTTAAAAACCGTCGAGTTCTCGCCCATTCGGTGACATAAGTTTTACTCGCCGACCTACTCAACGACACGCCGAGTGGGCACTTATCTCACCGAGTTTTACAGGACCTCCAGTTAACGTGGGGGTCCAAACAACGGACTATGTCGCGATCGCCGACCCAATCAGCGATTCGCCAATCAGCTTCTAGGCTGGCCAAGTTTTACACACTCCGATTTAAAAATGTCTTGAGTACAATGGCGGTCTAAGTCGGGCTTGCCGACCTCTTCGGCGAGTCACCGACTGGACTTTTAGCTCGCAAATCTGCACCTTTCAAACACATTCCACACTTTTCCCTGCACATTCAATACACCATTATTTCAAACTCAAAAGGAAAGAAAATAAAATTTGGGTAGCCTCCCAAGCAGTGCCTTAGTTAACGTCATGGCACGGCGCAAATCCATGCTCAAACCTCATTCTTAGGGTTGACCATAGTGTCACTAGGCAACTCTCCTTGTGGTCTCAAATTTAAATGAGACGAGATATGACCCATTTGGGTCTCCAACTGTTTGATAGAGACAGAACGGGAGGTAACCGTCTGGCTAAGGGTCGACACGTCTTTCTACATTTCTTTTAAAGTCTTTTCTGGCCCCTCAACCTTGTTGAGGATACGAGAAATCATATCCTCAGACCGACCTCCCTCGGAATCCTTTGGCTTTTGGCGCTCATGGGGAGGCACATACCTATCATTCTCCCCATCCTTCAAATTGGGATTTCAATCCCTCCACTCTCGATTACGATCCTTCAAACCTTCATCCATGTTCCAACCTTGGTTACCACCTTGCCTCGGGTAGTTTGAACGATAACCACCACCTTGGTTGGCTAGGAAATTCACCTCTTCGTTGTACAAAGCCTCGAACTTGGCTTCTTCGGGATTCACACACCCAACACCCACGACATTGACACTCCGAGCACCAACTCCCATGACACTTTTAGATAAAATGTCAAGTTGTTTCATGATCTTGGCCATGTTCTTGTCCCTCTCTTGGTCCTTTTTCCATCTGCTCTTTGGTCAATTTGAATGTGAGAGGAGAGACCTGGTCTTCACGGGTGTACCAAGCTCGATTGATAGTGGTCATGCCATACAAGAGTTGAGCTGCTATCACATAAGGTTTTTGCATCAAACCTCTAGGATAAAGTTGGTCAACAATGCAATTGTTTACCGAGTCAAGGCTCCTGTAAAAGTACTGCAGCGAAGCGTTGTCGGGTAAACCATGGGTTGGGCATTGTAGCACCAACTTCTTGAACCTCAGCCAAGTCTCATGAATTGGCTCACCCTCCAACCGCTTAAAGCTCTAAATGTTGTCATGAACAGTCATCATCTTCGAAGGAGGGAAAAATCACACATAAAATGCGGTGACCAGCTCCTCCCACGAAGTGATAGGTTCACGGGGCAATTCAACCAGCCACTTATATGCTTCTCTCATCACGAGAAAGGGAACAACCTCAACCGGACCGACTCTTGGGATATGTTCTTGAAGGAGAACAGTCCGCAAACATACACGAAGTTTCTAATATGCTCATGCGGATCCTCATGAGCCAAACCACCGAACAACCCCTTCAATTGCAAGAGCTACAACATAGTACTTGTGATATGGAACACAGTGTTCCCTTCAGTCGGAGGCAAACGAATGGCACCAATTCCACCCATTAGATGGGGGTCATTACCATTAGGCTCATTGACATCGTTGAGGTTTTCAATGTCATCTTGGTGGCCCACTTGGCTACCATAGCTTCCGTTTACACTCATACTTCCTATTTTGAAACAGAAACAATCAAACCAAAACTAAAAGTAAGTAAATTCAACTATAACTAACAAGGACACAATTCAACTTAACTAAAAATTCTCAAACAACACCACTCCTCGTCAGCGGTGCCATTTTGATTTCACGTATCAAGACACTTCTTCTAATACTAAGTGCCAATGATCGTTAGTCAGCAATATAACCCAACTAAATGACTTGGGTTCGAATCCCACAGGGAGGGGTACGTGTTTGATAATCAATAGACAAGTACGAATATGTTCAAGTCAACCATAGGAATAGATATTTACGAATAAAAACATAATTCAAATTAAAGATTGACACAAGTATCAAATAATATGGGGTTTTGATTTTAACTAGCAGCTACAACAACAGCAAATAGCACGAATTAACAAGCAATGAGACGGGTTCTTGGGATGTGATTGGATTATAGGCTAAGGTGGACAAATGGGTAATTGCAATTGTTATTAAATAGCTGTAAATCAGCGAATAAGCTAGACTTTAGTGGGGATAAACTTTCTTTCGAACAATTTACCCTGAATCAAGTTGGTTTCTCTAGAACACCAACAAGCAATCAATTAAGAACAGCCTACGCTTTAGTCCATTTACTCTCGAGCTGAATGTGTGGAAAAAGGTTTAGGATTCACTCTCTCGAGCTGAACCCATGACAACCCATTACCCATAGACCATCAATTCAGTAATCTTGGTTTTAAAAACTCTCTCTCGAGCGAGACAAAAACACGAAGGTAGGACTTCATTTGCAACTACAACCCTTTAATTTGAACCACAATTACTGAATGAAATCACTTCTAAACAACATTTACACTAACAATTAGCAATACCCAGCAGCTAAATCAATCCATAATCACATAATCACACCCCCAAGAATTGGGATTTTGGCTAGACATCATAAAAAGATAGAAATCGTTACCAAAATGTGTTTCCATAAACTGGGTAAGATTAATTTTGTCTTTACATTGGTCCAAATTGAAGAATCTCAAAGACCCACTTCTAATTTCTCAAAAATGGAAAACTTCAATTCTTCAAAGCTAAGGAAAAGTTTGTCTCCAAACTCTCAGTTCAAAACTCAAAAATTACTCTAATGAATGTTCAGAATAAAATTTGATACTAAACATAATGTTTGAAAATGTATTTATAGTCGCCAAAAATATGCTGTGAAGAGCCATTCAGCGCAGTAAGTCAGGCTCGCCGATCAACTCGGTGATCCGCCCTTTGGTCAGTTCCATTGCCGTTTTGCTTTGGCCTTCAGCATCCTCAAGTTCTGTAACTTTGGGCGATCCAACACTGCATCGTGGAACCATTCGGCAACACGCCGACTGCTCATTTCTCTCGCCGACTTGATTTTCTCCTTTAGGGCTTGGCACACTGGAACTTTAGGTGAGGTAATAGAGACTCAGTGACTCGCCCAATGGATTAGGCGATCAACAGTCCTTGTTTTCTTCGTTCTTTCAGCTGCCTTTCTTTTTGCCAATTAGTGTCCATGCTTTGTTCCTCAATCCAAATACCTGAAAAACAAGGATTTAACATCAGTTATTGGCACAAATAAGTATTTTAGGACACTAAATCTATCCAAATAAAGCCCTAAATGAGTCCAAATCGTGGACTCATCATACCTCCCGTAAGATTTTTATTTTCCTTTACAATAGAAACTGGACAGAATTTTTGAGAGGGACTCAAAAATTCTCAAGAAGAGGATCCCTCCAACAAGTCAAGACTGAAGATACATTTAGAGTTGCAACTGGGATAGAACTTTTGAGAGAATTTTAAAAATTCTTCAAGTCATATATCAACAATTCGAGATACTCCAAGACATCTAACTGGGATAGAAATTTTTGAGGATAGGTTCAAAAATTTCTTCAATCATCATTATAATCTTATAGTTAATTGTGAATATTTTGAGCATAATTAGAAGTTTAAAGCTAACTTCAAATGATCTGTGGCATCTTCAAAGTTTATATTCAACATCAACAATCTCTGGCACTATTAGATTTCAGAGCCAGCTGCAAAACTTCTCAATTATAATAGATTTTGAGAAGACTATGTCATAAATATCCAAAGCTTTAAGGATCTTTGGAATTTTCCAGAACAAGCCATCGGACATGTCAAAAGTTTTGAACCAAGGACATTCACTTAATCTATGCATGACATGACATTTGACAGTGATCTTTTCCAAAATGATTCTCAAAAAATACTTTTTCCTTAAAAAAAATTAATATGTAAAATATTTTGTATAATTTCATCTTATTTCTATCGAGAAGAAAGAGATCGGAGTGATCAACTGAAGATAGCAAAGACAAGGAGCAAGCGATTGAAGAAGTCAACACAGATCAGTTTGTTTTAAAAACTAACAATTTTTCTGTGGATGCAGGACTATAATATTGCGTCAAGATCAACATATTCCTCCATTCAACGAATATGGAGAATTCAAAAGGGCGAGCAGTTCCCCGAAATTGACAACTTCTCTGTGGATATAGGAAATCATTGAAGTTTCAGAAGAAAAAGAAACAGTTCAGAACATGAGCAATAATACCTCGCTTAAATCCTCAACAAAGCATGACTCACAATGAAAAAAATATGCTCAAAATATGAACAAGTGAAAGCATCATTCTCAACATGTACAAGCATCTTCAATGATATCAGATTAAATTTTTCAGCATCAAGAACGTTTGAAGAATATTCACAAATCCCGTCGATATCAGACGCGATTATGTGAACCACCTAGAGAGACATCGTTTTTACCAACCAGAGGGACATTTCTATATTATTATCAAATGAGATAGTACCACCACCCAGAGGGACATCGTCATTATCATGCAAAGAATCTTTCATGTCGTATTATCAAAGAAGTTAATACCATTGCCAAGAGGGCCATTGAATATTCAAACCTCCGAGAAGGACATTACATCATCTACAACCGCTGAGAGGGTCATTGAATCTTCAATAAATGCCGAGAGGGCCATCATATATACAAATACCGAAAGAGTCATTGCATCTTCAAATGCCAAAAGGGACATTTCATATCCAAACGCCGAGAAGGCCATCATGTACAATCGCCGAGAGGGCCATTGAATCTTCAAAGGATGAGAGGGTCAATGCATCTTCAAACGTCGAGAGGGCCATTGCATCTTCAACCCACCGAGAAGGTTGTTACATCTTCAAACCACCGAGAAGGTTGTTACATACGCAAATGCCAAAAGGGTCATTGCATCTTCAAACTGCTGAAAGGGCCATCATTGATCTTCAAACTGACGAGAGGTCTATTGTCAACAAACGTCGAGAGGTCTATTGTCAACAAACGCTAAGAGGGCCATCATCTTCAAACGTCGAGAAGTTCATTGCATCTTCAAACGCCAAGAGGGCCATCATCTTCAAATGCCAAGAGGGCCATTACATATTCAAACCACAGAGAGGGCCATTACCTTATAAAAAAATTGGTTGACCCTCAAAATTGGGACAAAAAGAGTAACATATATTGTGGAAAAATTATGTAAAAAGTACTATAAATCAAAACAATTAACAACTTAAACATATTTATAGATTTATTGATCCTTCCATTCGTTATGGGTAAACCATTGATGAAAAAATTGGGTAAGAAAACTTTTAGATTAGTGGTTTGAAAATTCTACGCTAGGCTATTATCAAACGAACTATAGGCAAGGTGAGGTCTAGGAAGAACCGGGAAAGGTTCGGGTGAAATGTCTAAGCTTGGGTTGATTTTCTATTAGCTAAGACATTAAAGAGTCCATAGGACTTTTAGGAATCTGTTTTGAGTGGGTAGAACTCCTGACATCAAACTGGGTATGAATGGATTAGTTTAGAATGTCAAGGTTTAAAGGTGTGTTGTGAAATGGAAACTTTTGGGGAGTATTCCGAGTTTCCATCTCGTACAAGCTACTATAGAGGGTGTCACACCCTATAGCCGGGGAATTAATTTCCGCTATTGGTTGGTGATTTGCATTTTATCATAATTTTCCCCTAAATCACTCATTATTCTGCAAAACATATTTTGGGAAGAGAAAGAGTGACCTGGGGTGAAATACAACCAATTCCCATCACTTTCATTGATAAATATAAGTCGATCAGTCACATACCTAGGTATTTTGATTCTTAGGCTAGAATCCTTGTTGGGTGACTTTAGGGGAGGGTTTGTCTTGAGTTAATGGTGGAAAAATCCTTGTTTGATGACTTTAGGGGAGGATTTGTCTTGATTTAATGGTAGAAAATCCTAGTTGGGGTGTAATGATCACAAGAATAGCATGAGATTAGAGTTTGAGTATAATCCAGGTATTTTTATGCCATTATTCATTGATTGTGTTGTTTTGTTATTGTTTTAGGCCAAGAACAACTCAAAATTCATAACAAGGGGAAGACTCGGTTTAATATAGCTTCCAAGGCTTGATTTGAGGTAAATAAGGGTTGTTTGTTTCTCATTTATGTCATATGTGCTTGTCAACTGCTTCGTTATTGCATACATGATATATGATTAGGAAAAAGGAAAAAGCATGATTTGAAATTAATGTTAAATTTTGTCAATGGTTGTTCATGTTGTGTATGCATATCAACTCAGTGTGAGGATCGAAAGTTCGAGCTATGTTATAATTGTATGTTAATAGTTTTATTAAGTTGTGGTTTTTTGTTCGTATTTCATATAATTGGAACTAGCCGATGTCATATCAGTACACTGTAATTGTGTACTGATATTGTACTTTATCTTTCTTTGTTAAGTATAGGGCATTTTCAGGTAGCTGTTTCGCGACCTCAACTGTAATCTTAGTTATATTTGAATCTAAGGGTGAGCATACTACGTCCAGGCAACCATGGATTCATCCTACTTCCTAGCCCATTTTTATGGGTTCACACTTTCTTAGTTCTTTGGTTTTGGGGTTGCATCACCATACTCTAAACTAAGAATATATATTTTGGTATCACGACCTTCATTTTCTAGGTGGTTAATTTCCGCAGTTTGTTAACTTGATGTTTTGTTTCTGAAAGTAGTTATCTTAAAGAAAAAAAAAGTTAGAGTATATATCTACTTTATTATGGACTTGAATAGTCATTGTTGAACTTATGATATTGCTTGGTGTGATCCTGGGAAGGTAATTGTGGGTGATCGGAGTTTTATCAGAAAATATTAAAAAGGAGGCCCTTCGGGTGGATAATGATTGTTTAGTTTTCAAAATTTTGTATGTGTGCATATCAACTGCTCGTAGTATTACTGTGCAATGCATATGGGAAAAATATAAAGGATGAATGTGAAATGACATCATGCTGATAAATCTCATATAATGAATATGGTTATTTTACTTCTGGCTTCAAGTGTGATTGTTCATTGTGTTGTGATTATGTATGTTGTTTGTGATTGCTGATTGGATCGGATACCACACATGTATAGGCTTACTAACGGTTGTCTTAGATACCACTTCTGGTACAAAATATCATTTAGTTGACTTAGGTACCACATTGGTACACTAACAATAGTTGGCTCGGGTACCACGTCGGCACACTAATAGTTGTAGGTAGGTTTCATGAGAGGACCGATTTTATTTACTATGTTATATTTTTCATATGTTGTTCCCTAAGTTTCTGGGTTGATGTATTTAAATGCTGGGATAGTCTTTCTATAGACCAAGTTTGCATGTTAAATGTTGTAGATAAAAGATTAAGGATCCTTGGTGGTCTGGGTTACTGAAACGGAGTGATGAATCAGGTATGACTAGTTTTGATATGGTGATCATGTGGGACATGTTTCATGCGAGTGTTAAACTTGGGTAGGGGCTGGGAGTTCAGGCTATCTTATAAGTGAAACTAGAATTGTATTTACCTACTTTGCTAAATTGGGGTTGCTTATTCACATTTTGTATAATTGAAGTGTTGTTAATGCCAAAGTTTTGGCATGGGAGCTTGAGTGTGAATAGTAGACTAGTTAGCAAAGTCAGTAATGATCTTGTATTCGGGAAATCTTTATGCGATAGAAAAGATTAGACTGTGATTTGATATGAGAATGGAATGGCCTAGATGGGGGGGACTTGGCAGCGAAAGGAGGTGGGGTGACTTGAGATAGAGCGTATGGATTCCAAAGTAAATCTACTTAAAGAAAGAGTGGTAACTTAGTGGATCAAGATCCTAATTTTATTTTCAAGTTTCAGGTTTTCTTGATTATTTTATGATATTATGTGGGGGATTCAGGTTTATCGATGATGCCTACTAGTTATGTTGTTTGTACTGATACTACGTTTGATATGCCACTTGGCATAGTCTGGGTTGCAAGATTCAATGATGGTTCTTAGGTGAAGTGGTAATGATCTCCGACAGCTTTCACTTCTTCTTTTTCATGGTGGAAGCTATGCCTTATTTTCTTTCATAAATAGTTATCTTTAGAAGCTTTTATACCTATTTAGACTAGTTTCTTGGTGAAGGGATCAATGTATTTTCCTTACGAAGGTATTTTAGTTTTGAAAAAATGTGAGTATTCATATATTTTAATAAGATGATTAGTTTATAATTGTTCACTTCCTCATTGAATGTTTTAAATTGGGAATAAGGGTTCTCCTATCTAGGTGTTTAAGTAGGTGCCAGTACGGCCTGGTGAATTGGGTCATAACATATTTAAGAGACTTAATTAACATTAAACAATTCTATTTTTTTAATGTTGGTATTGAATATTCAGGTAGCCATGAGTCTTATCTCGACTCCTATCTTTTGTTATTAAAGGCTTCATAGACGAGTCAGTTGAGTTATACTTTCATTTTTTTTTATTTTACAAACATCTCTTATTTTAAACTTATTTATAAAGTATTGGAGTTATTTTCTGCAATAGTTGTATGTCCATTTTTTAAATAGTTTTCACATAGTTGTTATAGTCTACAATATAGCAATAAGACAAGTCAAGGGTTAGTTTGGGACCAAAAATAATTCAGAGTTCCGGCCACATTTAGGGTGTAGACTTTATTGAAAAAATGACATTTATCTCAATCTACTTTGCGGAATTCATCTTTGTGCATCGTGGTATACTATAATCATATGTCGCATATCAAAAGCTATTAGATGAAAAATATTTGGTTCCTAATCCTAAATCAGTTGAGAAGAGAAAATTAATAACAATTTATTGATGTAATGCATATAAGTGTTATTGTATCCAATATATTATATTTCAGACCAACACATGAAGCAGATTTTTCTCATTAAGCAATCTTCAGGCCAACCATATCAAATATTATTAATGAAAATCATATCAATACATGATTGTAGCATTATTGAAATAATAATTAAAAAAATCAATACCTTAATAATATAAATTTGAACTTACTAGAGTCTTCACCAATATATCTATAAGTGATAACCTAGCATGATTCAACTATAATTTCAATTTTTCAGACTTCACACTCCAAAAGATTCACGTCCCAATGATGATGAAGCTCCATTTTCTGATTGGTTCAAATGATGGCGCATTTTGGAACAAGTGTCACTCAACCAAGCTTCAAATATGTTCACTTCATCTGCATTGAGCTGCTCAATTGACTCCCACCAACCTTTTTGTCCTACTTCTGCCATTTGGTCATAAAAATTTATTCGAGCAATCGCAACATCTTCTACAGCATCAAGTTCTTCAAGCCTGTTTTTGAGTTGATTCGCTTTATTTCGAGCAGTAATCGTGTCTAGACGAATACCTTGACTTAACTGCATATCAGGATTCTGAAAACGAGAAACAATTGCATCAGCAATAGGGTGAAAAAATGAGTGTGGCTTACCGGCAGGGGAAATCATCATTATTCCAATGTCCGCATCGCATTCAGTAACGAGTTCACTAGCTTTTTTATACAAACCCTCCCGACGCTTTGAAAATGTGGTAAGCAGGGCAACCCTATTTTCTATTTTTCTCATTGGTATCTTTTGACGGCCTTTAGTCTTCTTTCCCTTCATGGCTAAATGCTTAAGGAATTTGATGAAAATATAGTTGAGTAAACGTTTTTCAGCAAATGATACTTATGAAAAACGACATCACGCCTATTTATATACCGCAAAAAATGAATTTTTTAGTCAAATAATCTTTTTATCATATAGAAAATTAGGAAGTTCATTAAATGTTATGCCTTAAATATATTTTGTAGATATACATTATTAAAATATAATATATTAAGTTAAATATATAAATATTTTCATATACTCATGAAATTTATTAAGTTGAAGTTGGAAAATATGAATATAATTGGAAATCTTTTTAAATCTAAAGGTTAAACTATAATAGGAAAATATATTAATGTTCTTTCATAAATTAGTCAAGTCTAAATAGACAATAAAAAATAACTGACTATAATTAGAAATAATATAAATTACAGAACAAAATAAATAATAACAATAATAATAATAATATATTAATGAATATCAAATTGGAGTTAGCAAATATTAATATTATTGGTAGAAATATAAATTACACATCAAACCTTTTTAAAACATTTGTTTTGGATAATAAGCAAAATCAAAATTCTCATTTACATTAATAAAAATAAATTTAAATCTTAATGATAATGGAAAAATACTTAGTATTTTTTACATAAATAAATCAAGTCTAGGTAGACAGTAAAAAATAATTGATTTTAATTAGAAATAATATAAATTGCAAATTAAATAATTAAAATCTTACAATAAAATTAAATCGTTTACATGCATTAACATTAAATAGACATTGACTTGAATAAGATTTGAAATCTAACTTTAATAGGAAAATATATTAATGAAATATAATAATATAAAAGGAAAATATATAAATGAAATACAATAATATAAAAGGAAATTATATTAATAAAATATCAAGTGAAGTTTGAAAATATGAATAGAAGGAAGATAAACTATACATCAATTTTCTTTTCTTATGAATAGAAGGAAGATAAACTATACATCAATTTTCTTTGTTTTTCTTTTTTGAATTTTCGTATAATTAGGAAAATCAAAGTTCTCATTTGCATTAAGGGGAATAAATCTAAAGCTTAACTATAAAATAATAATTATTTTAATATTCTTTTTTAAAATAATTAAGTTCAGAAAGACAATAAAAATAACTGATTATAGTTAGGAATATTATAAATTATAAACTAAATTAATTTGCAATTCAAAATAAATTTGAATTATTTTACATGTATTAACATCAAATACACATTGACTTGAATAAAATTCAAAAATTAAACTTTAATAGGAAATGTTTTAATAAAATACAACGATAAAAAATATCAATAAATTACATTAATGAAAAATAAAAATATATTAGTAAAATATCAAATTAGAGTTAGCTTATATGAATATAATTAGTAGACAGACAAATACACATCAAAATATTCATTTGCATTAACAAAAAGTAAATCTAAAACTAAATCACAATAGAAAAATATCATGATGTTCTTACATAAATTAATCAAGTCTCGATAGACAATAAAAATAACTTATCATAATTATAAATAATATAAATTGCAAATTAAATAATTTAAAATATTACAATAAAGTTAAATCATTCACATATATTAACATTAATTAAATAGACATGGACTTGAACAAGATTCAAAAATCTAACTTCAATAGGAAAATATGTTATTGAAATACAACACTATAAAAGGAAATTATATTAATGAACTATCAACTTGAAGTAAGAAAATATGAACATAATTAGAAAAAATATTAACTATACACCAAAAAATTTAAATTTTTTTGTATAATAAGCAAAATCAAAATCCTCATTTGCATTAACAATAATAAATCTAAAATCTAACTATAAAGAAAAATATCATAATGTTCTTAGATAAATTCTAATTATAATTAGGAATAATATTAATTGGATATTGAAATAATTTAAAATTTAAAGAAAATTTAAATCATTCACATGTATTAATAAAACAAACATTGACTTGAATAAGATCAAAAAATCTAACTTTAATAAATAAATACTTACATAAAAATATAACAATAAATAGGAAAAATATATCAATAAAATATAATAATGGAAAAAATATTAATAAAATATCAAATCGGAGTTAAGCAAATATGAATATAATTAGTAGAAAGATAAACTACACATTAAAATCTTTAAAAAAATTGTTTAATAACCACAGTCAAAATTCTCATTTGCATTAGCTTAATCATAATCGAAACATATCTTAGTGTTCTTACATAAATTAATCAAGTCTAGAAAGGTAAAAACACATAACCTTTATAATACGAAATAATATAAATTACATTTATAATAATTTAAAGTTTTACTTTAAAATTAAATGAATAGTCTTTGATTACATGTTTTTACCTACTATTCAGTATAATTATATACTCCCTATGTCCCAATTTATGTGACTTACTTTCATTTTTAGTCAGTCCCAAAAAGAATGACACATTTCTATATTAAGTAACAATTTAACTATAAAATGTCTATTTTACCCTTAATGAAATAATTTATAGCCACACAAATTTCTATCATTTATTTTGGACCACAAGTTTTAAAAGTCTTCTTCTCTTTCTTAAACTTCATGTCGAGTCAAACTACCTCACATAAAATGGGACGGAGGGAGTAGTTATTTTCATGATCTCTTAGAAGAGAAAATTCATGTCTTTGAACCCGTGATAATTAAATTGCATGTCTATTTAGAGTATAGAAATCATGATGAGTAGTTTTACATCAAGTTTTTTAGTTCCATATGTTTAAAAATGCTTTCAAATAAAGTGTTTATCAATTCAGTCTCAGTTTATCAGTATTATTGAGATATATAGATTATTAATATATATTCAATTGGGAGTAATTCTTAGCACCAAGCGGACATAGAGATGAATGATCTGTCATTAGTTAAGACAAAGACATTTAGTAGAGATCATTAATTCGTAAAACTACATGTCACCGTAGGTATTAATGGGAATCTATTAGATCAATATTGAAACCTTAGTCCTTTTGGACATCAGTTTAGGGATCCACGTCATTAGTGTCTTCTACCCTAGCAGGGTATAGAGCGCCCTTCTAGTTGGGGTACAAGTTGGACTCCATTTAGCTCAATGGAGTATGTCTTATTAGTATCTCCCACAGTCTATTTTCAGATATTGCATGACTTTGTATATATTCAATTATTTTAGTTTAGTACTTGTCAGTTGCATATTGATTTACTTTGCCATTGCATCGGTTCATATATTTAAATCAAGCATTTTAGAGCATCTTGTTCAGTTTACTAGACTTGTGATGCATGTCTCACATCCTAGTACATTCAAAGTACTGACAGCATACCTCTCTGCGCTAAATTATTTTTAATATAGGTTCAAAATCTCATCATCCAGCTTTCGGTTTGTACGACTTTTGATCAGCTCAGTAATAGTGTTGGTGAGTCCTCATCTTTCAAGGAAAACACCTATGATATTTTCTTTATTTCAATCATTCAATTTTTAGACAATTAGAGTTAGTTAGGGGGATTGTTCCAACAACTTATCTCATTAGATGCTTTTACATATTAATTTTCAGCTTTATAGATTGTTTTAGGACAAATTCCTTTTTGATAATTAAGTTGAGACTTTGATTTCTTATATCCTCCAGGCTCAACTTTTGCATCGATTATTTCAATTTTTTTATATATATTTTCTTAAAATCTCTTAGTTACACCCTTTAAATATGTTTTCTCCTCCCTTCCCTATAGTGCATTTCTTAGTTATTATTGTATTGTTGTAGTTCTTACTTTTAATATAATATAAATAAATATTGATATAAAATATAAGATATACTAAATTGGATGTTATTAGTTACAGTATTATAATAATATAACATTCATGTTAGGGAGTGTTCAAATTCCATTGAACTTTGAGATTCTCAACATCTGTAAATCACACTTGAGTTTTTAAGAAAAGACGAATAGAAAATATTAAGAATTGTAGTTTAAAATGTGAGGAAACTCCTCCATTTAAAGTTAACAAAGAGTAGTATGGGCATGTGCTTTTGTGTCTTATCATAAAAGTCACAACCCTTTAGAAAAGTCACAACTCTTCAGAAAGGTCACAACTCATCGAAAAAGTCATAACTCTTTGAAAAAGTCATAAGCATTCAATGTGAAGAGGCCTTATTTTAATATAATATAATATAAATAAATAAATATAATATAAAATATAGAAGATATACTAAATTGGGTGTTTTAAGAAGAAGAAGAAGAATAGTAGAAAACTTTAAAAAAGTATAGTTTAAAAATGTGAAGAAACCCCTCCTTTTATAGTCAACAAAGGGTAGTGTATGAAAAAAATGTCTATTGTGCCTTATTAAAAAAAAAGTCACAACCCTTCAAAAAGGTCACAACTCATCGGAAAATTCATAAATCTTCAGAAAAGTCACAACCCTTCGAAAAAATCACAACTAATCGGAAAAGTTTTAACACTTTGGAAATATCACAACCCTTCAATGTGAAAATGAGTCTGTTTTTAATATAATTTATTACTTAAATTAGTTAGTTCATACTTTTAAGGAAGTAGATAGATATGGATTTGTCTAATTTTAATTTGATATGAATTTTTTTAAAATAAAGAAGACTTTTAATTTAAGATATGTAGAATATATGTAACGACCCAAACCGTCATTGATTAGGAAACTAAAAACGTCATGAAAACCATGGCCCTCAACCCGCCAGAGCGGGCCAGATGCCGCTAGGGCAGCGACACTCTAGCGGGATAAGTGGCCACCAGAGCGGGATGGATGGGACAGAACTTAAATAACGCGAAGTCTTATTTTCTCCTTTTTCTAAAAACACCAAAAAGAGGTGAGGATCACCCTAGAAAACCCTAAAAGGCTACTCTAAGCTTAGGAAGGAAGGAGAAAGAGATTTCTAGCGTAAGGATGTTGATAGCTTGCAGATTTCCGGTCAAAATCCACTGTATCGTTGTTCGGAAGCCTGGATTGGAGTTATAACCCTCTGTGACTGCTTGGCGCCCAGGTAGGCTAGGTTTATTTAATTGAGTAGTTATAAATCCATTTTTCACTGCGTAGTATGTTGATAATTGAGGGTAGGATTTATGCTTAGGCCTTCGTGCATCGAAAAAGGGATGATTGTTTATATACTATCAATTGTTGAATAAGATGGGAATCATAGAAGGAAGCCTTGTCCTAGGGAATAGGCTGGAGGAAGTTCGACTCTAGTTTGGGTTATGTATGTTTGTTGTTGTTTCCATGCTTTGTGTACATGATGGGATTAGAGAACATAACTCGAATGATAATGAAAAGACTAAGTATAAACAATTACATGCCATGAACCTATTACTTGATTGTATGATAATGAGTATTGTTCTGATGGATGTGATTGTGACTGTGGTTGTGTTTATTGGATTGGGTGTCACGTTCCGACACACCAACTTGGATTGGGTGCCACGTTTCGGCGCATCTATTGGACCAGGTGTCACGTTCCGGCACACTAATTGAGATCGGGTACCACGTTCCGGTACACTAACAGTTTGGGTATGAGTTCCATGAGAGAACCATTAAATTATCACATATGTCTACTTGTTATTAAGATTATGCAACTGTAACTGTACTAATCTGTTGTGCTTATTTGGTGGTGATATGTTGTAAGTGTTGAGTAGTTAGGTACTACTCTGGTTAGGAATTTATATGGAAACGGTTATAAGCCTTGATAGAAAGTATTATGGAGCCAGGGGTTGAGTGGTTTGGTGGAATGAGCAAGGGTATGTCGTGAGTGGTTGGCCGGGTTGGTAGTGGTTACATTCAGAACCTCTCTAAGAGGTAGATTGTTAAGTGACAATATCAGAATGGAGCAAGTGAAGTTTAGGGTCAAGTGTACTAGTATATGCAAGGTATCCAGAATGGTAAGGATAAGGGGGTATAAAGGTGGAGGAACGAACAATCTTATTGCATGTCTCTGATAGTCGATTTCTTATATTATGCGGTGGGAATCAGGTTGACCGATGATGCCTACCAATACGTGTGGTTGTACTGATACTACTCTTGCTATGCCTTTTTGGGCATAGTCTGGTTGCAGGGTCAGTAGTGTTTCATAGGTGAAGGCGAAGATAATCTCCCACACCATCCATTTTTCCTTCCAAGCCTGGTGGGAGTTGCGTCATTTGTTACCGTATTTTCTATCTTGTAATCTTAGAAGCTCTTGTACCTATTTAGACTAGATCCATGGGGTGTTAATTACTTTACAAGTCTTACTCGAATTGTTGGCAAAAACTCTCTATTTTATAAGAACTTCTCATAAATGTTATTTATTTTCCCATTTTCTTAATCTTTCGCATATCATTTAACTGTTTGGGAATCGAGGGTTCTGCTACTTAGGTGTTAAAGTAGGTGCCCACACGGCCCAGTGGGTTGGGTCGTTACAATTGGTATTAGAGCCCAGGTTACCGGTCTCCAGTACAAGAGAAAAATGTGGAATAAACTCTTGCGGATTGGTGTGTTGACGTCCACATCTTATCTTTAGGATGTTATGAAGCATTCTAGGAAGTCGTTTCATTTATTCTCTCCTTTCATACGAGTTGTCGCTTGTGGTATGAGTTGAGTTCAATTGGTATCTCCCGATTCCAATTGGTATGTCAACAGAGTGAACTGGGTGCCGTCTTCAGGGCTATAGTGCGTTTCTTAGTTATTATTGTATTGTTGTAGTTCTTACTTTTAATATAATATAAATAAATATTGATATAAAATATAAGATATACTAAATTGGATGTTTTTATTTACAGTATTATAATAATATAGCATTCATGTTAAGGAGTGTTCAAATTCCATTGAACTTTGAGATTCTCAACATCTATAAATCACACTTGAGTTTTTAAGAAAAGAAGAATAGAAAATATTAAAAACTGTAGTTTAAAATGTTAGGAAACTCCTCCATTTAAAGTTAACAAAGAGTAGTATGGGCATGTGCTTTTGTGTCTTATCATAAAAGTCACAGCCCTTTAGAAAAGTCACAACTCTTCAGAAAGGTCACAACTTATCGAAAAAGTCACAACTCTTTGAAAAAGTCATAAGCATTCAATGTGAAGAGGCCTCATTTTAATATAATATAATATAAATAAATAAATATAATATAAAATATAGAAGATATACTAAATTGGGTGTTTTAAGAAGAAGAAGAAGAATAGTAGAAAACTTTAAAAAAGTATAGTCTAAAAATGTGAAGAAACCCCTCCTTTTATAGTCAACAAAGGGTAGTGTATGAAAAAAATGTCTATTGTGCCTTATTAAAAAAAAAGTCACAACCCTTCAAAAAGGTCACAACTCATTGGAAAATTCATAAATCTTTGAAAAAGTCACAACCCTTCGTAAAAATCACAACTCTTCAGAAATGTCACAACCCTTCGAAAAATTCACAACTAATCGGAAAAGTTTTAACACTTTGGAAATATCACAACCCTTCAATGTGAAAATGTGTCTATTTTTAAATTGGAACCGAGAAGGTTCCAATTGGTATCTGGACGTAGATGTTGTATAAATGCTTGGATGATCATTAATGGTCATCCATGGAGAGAATTAATTGATAATTTATGACTGGTCTGTGAGTGTAGCTTGAAACTATGAATGTGTGCACATTGTTATTTTGAAATAACTGTTGGTATGAAAGATGCTTTACTTAAATGCTATGATATGATTATGTGCATAGTATTGGTTGTCTGGATTTTGATGTGTGCAATATGCAAGTCTAAATGTTTGAAACTATGCGAGTCGTAATTGCCCGAGTTTCGTAAAACTTGTTGTCAGAAAGAGAGTCATCACTGGTTAGGTGCAAGAGTCTAGATAATCTACGTTGTGATTTGTAAGCAAAAATATGAATGTCTGTTGTGACTGACTAAAACTGTGTAAGTGTATGGGCATATTCGAAAATGTGCGGGGTTGTGATTTTGAATTAATGGGAAATGATTCTGGAGTGCGTAACGTGGGTATTTACTCCGGGTAAGCAATGACTATCTTAGTTATAAGGATTATCTTAAATGCTTAGTTATAGCCCATGAATCAATGAAAAACCTTAGAAACGGGAAGAACCCCAGGAAATTGTTGACTTGGGTAATGTTTCCGTAGGAGCTGCTGGGACGGGATTATTCCCGCCATGGCGAGACCGCCAGAGCAGGATTTATCCCACCAGAGTGGGACGGGGCGAGATAGAATCTCAACCTATCTCTGATGAGTCCATAATTTGGACTCATTTAGGGCTTTATTTTAATAGATTTAGCGTCATCAAATGCATATTTTGTACCAATAACTGATGTAAATCCTTGAATTTCAGGTATTTGGACTTAGGAACAAAGCATGGACATTATTAAGCAAAAAGGAACAAGGCAGCTGAAAGAACGAATGGCCTGGTCTCGCCTAATGTTCTAGTGTGCCAAGCCCTGAGGGAGAAAATCAGGTTGGTGATAGAAAAGAGCAGTCGGTGAGTCGCCGAACAGTTCCGAGATGCAATGCTATATTGCCCAAAGATATAGAACGCGAAGATGCTGAAGGCAAAAGCAAAACATCGATGGAATAGACCAAAGGGCTGATCGGCGAGTGGATCGGCGATCCGACTTATTGCGCCGAGTGGTCCTTCGCAGCACATTTTTTGACAACTATAAATACATGTTTAAATTTTTAGCTTAGTATCTGATCTTTTGTGGAATCATATTATTATTCAATTTTTGAATTCTAGACCTTAGAACTGAATAGAGAGACAATATTTCCTTACCTTTGAAGATTTCCACTTCCAAGAAATTGGAAGTGGTGTTGAAGATTCTTCATCTTAGACCTTTGTAAAGGCTATATCAATCCTACCTAGTTGATGGAAACACAACTTGGTAACGATTTTTACCTTTTTTACTATGTCTAGCTAAATCCCCAATTTTTGGGTGTGATTATGGGTTGATTTAACTACTGGGTATTGTTAATTGATAGTTTACTTGTTGTTTAAAAGTGATTTCGTTCAGTAATTGTGATTGAATTTAATGGGTTGTAGTTGCAAATACAATCTTAACTTCATGTTTTTGGCTTGCTCGAGAGAGAGGTTTTAAAACCAAAACTACTGAATCGATGGTTTGTGGGTATTGGGTTGTCATGGGTTCAGCGAGAGAGAGTGAATTCTAAACCCTTTTCCACACATTTAGCTCGAGAGAGTGAATGGACTAAAGCGAAGGTTGTGCTTCATTGCTGCTTATTTGTGTTCGAGAGAAACCAATTTGATTCAAGGTAAATTGTTCGAGAGAAAGTTTATCCCCACTAAAGTCTAGCTTATTCACTGATTTGCAGTTGTTTACTATTAATTGCAATTACCCGGTTGTTTACCTTGGCCTATAATCCTATCGCATCCTAAGAATCTCATCTCCCTATTCGTATTTCGCATTCGTTGTTTTAGTTAATAATTGATTACAAACCCCCCCCCCCCTTTTTTTATATTTGACACTTGTGTCACCCCAAACTTGAATTATGTCCTTCTTCGTAAATATTTTTCAGCTATGATTGAATTGAGCATATTTATGCTTTTCTATTGATTCTTGAGTACGAACCACTCCCTTAGGACTCGACCCCAACTCACTAGTTGGATTATATTACTATTGAACGATTATTGATGTTTAGTATTGGATGAAGTATCTTAGATAGCATTTACTTTTATCAAAATGGCGCCACTGCCGGGGAGTGGTGTTATTTGAGAATTTTTAGTTAAGTTGAGTTTCGCTCTTGTTAGTCATAGTGACCTGACTTAATTTTTAGTTTTGGTTTGTGTGTTTGTGTTGAAACAGGCAGAATGAGTGTAAATAGTAACTATGAACAAATGGATCACCTTCCGGTAGAAGTGATGAGGTTCAAGGACCACATCCTAACCTTTAAACAGCTAGAAGGCGAGTAGATTCATGAGTCGTGGCTGAGGGTTAAAGCACTGCTAATTCAATGCCCAACTCATGAGATTCTCGATTTAGTTCTACTGGAATGCTTCTATAGGATTCTTAACCCTGGGAACAAAGGATTGATTGATCAACTTATCCCTGGTGGTCTTGTACGACAACCCTATGTAGTCGTAGCTCAACTCCTTGATCACATAGCTGAGGCCAACCAAGAAGTAGAAAGGGATTTTCACTTAGCCAATTTGTTAACTCAACTAGACGAGTTGACAAAAAAATTTATGGAATTTGAAGTCCAGGGCAAGAAGAAGGATTGATACATTCCTCCTCATGAGCAGAGCAAGACTAAGAACAATGAGAACGGACAGGTCAGAGCAATGCTCACACTTCTTCTCAACAAAGTCAATGAGCAAGATAGAGTGCTGGGAGAGTTACGTGAGAATGTTGCAATGATAAATCAGATGATAACCTCCCACTCCACGATTATTCAGCTACTAGACTCCCAGATAAACGAAATGTTGTCGTGTCTTTACATACAGCCTAAAGAGGGATTGCCTAGTGACACTATGGCCAACCCCAAGAATGGAGTTCGAAGGTGGACTTGCATCGTGCCACGACGTTAACTAAGGCGCTTCTTAGGAGGCAACCCAAGGTTTTATCGCTTTAAATTTTTATTTTGGAAATAATGGTATGTTGATTGCGTAGGTCAAAGTGTGGAAAGTGTTTGAAAAAGTGCAGGTTGGAGAGCTAAAGGTCCAATCGGCACATCGCCGAAGAGGTCAGCTAGCCCGACCTAGACCGCCGTTGGACTCAAGACAATTTCAAATTGCAGTCTGTAAAACTCGGCGAGCCCAGGAAATTATTGGCGAATCGCTGACCAGGTCGACGATCTTGACTTTGTCCGCCGTTTGGACCCCCACCATAGCTGGAAGTCCTGTAAAACTCGGTGAGGTAAGTGATCACTCGGTGTGTCACCAAGTAGATTGGCGAGTACGACTAATGTCACCGAATGGGTGAGAACTGGACGGTTTTTAAAAGGCCAAAGGTTTAAACTTCCAACTCTTTCACTTTCCTTTACTTTTCATCTTCCAAACTCACACCCGCACTTTAGCTTTTATATTTTTCACATTTATACCATATTTTGGTCGTTGATTTGTGCTCGAATTTGGAATACATTACCGCATAGCATTTCAATATCATTTGTATCGGCATTAAAGGTTAGTTTTCTAAGCCCCATGTTTATTTTTGAGAATTTTGTACTCATTTACAATGATATTAGCTTGTTGAAGTGTGTTGGGATACTCTGATAGGATTAGAATGTTTAAATGCCTGTGTTGAATTGATAATCTTGCCCATAATGTTTTGATTGTTGAAATCCAGTATTTTTGTGCTTTAAAATAAACTAAATGGTGTGGGGTTGTGATGGCATGTTGTTTAAGTTAGTTGGGTGAAGTCTGAGTAGCCTGCATTTGTGCCGAAAGACGTAATTTACCCAATGATAGAGCAGGTGACGTCACTCTTAAAGGCAAAAGTCGTTGATTGGCCAAATTTGAGTCTAGTCTTAATTTGAGTTGTCCATGCTTTGATTTTGTTTTCGGGGGTTGCGGGGTTGAATTCGAGAAGTTGGGTTGAAAGTAGGCACGTTGGGTCGTTTGGCGAGCTTGCCGAACCACTCGGCGGTTCGCTGAAGGTCCCCATCTCGCCTTTAATTTCATGCTTAATGTGTTGTTGGGGTCTGCAAATTCTGGCGAGAAGCCTGAGATCGTCGAAGGCACTCGGTGACTCGCCGAAAGACTTCTTGATAGCCTTTTCTCTGCACCCCTGAACCCTTTATGCACTGTAAATTTCGGCGGGCTAGTCTTGCTCGCCGAAAGTTGTCGGTGATTCACCGAAAGGCCTTCCCCATCACCGACTTTCTAAGAGTTTAGAGCCAATCCTTTCGCCGAGCCCGATCTGGCTCGCCAAAGTGATTCGGGGACTCGCCGAGAGGTTCGGTGAGTCTGTCTGCAACTGTTTTCTGTGCTTTTAAGTGAAATGTTTCTAACTTTTTCCTGATGTTTTGCAGATATGGTACGAACAAATATGGACATGCCACCCCGGAAAAGAGTATGGGGTATCACTATAAATGAAGGGGGATCAAATCCTCCAAAAAAAGGCAGACAAGAGCCCATCTCCAGATGACAAAGGCAAGGGCAAAAGGCCTATATCTGATAGGGTTACTACTGGTTCCAGGTTGCTTTATCTGAGCCTAAGGATGACCAGCCTTTGCAGTCCCGGCGGAATGAAATCTGGGCTAGATCTCAACCTGACTCAACCAAAGTCCCTCTTGTCTCCACACCAGCAGGCTTAGTCCCAGCTCAGGCACCTCATGTGGCTCATGTGCCACCAGTTGTCCATCCGCCTAGGCTTTTCAATAGATTGAAAGGCGATGGTTTGCGAACCATCCTTGAGAAGAAGTTGTTATCTACATAGGGCCTTGAGGGTAAGTACTCCAATGTGAGGGACACCCTCCACTACCATAGGTTTGAGCAGTTCAGCAGGCCCTGAGGCCCTTATATTCCGTCATGGGTTCAGGAGTTCTATACAGCTTATGGTGACCTGGTCCCGAAAAGCAAGAAGAAAGCCAACAATTTCAAATCGGTGAAGTCGGTCATGGTCTTTGGTATGGAAGTTGGGTAAAGCAGTGAGTTTATTAACATTGTATTGGGTAGAGCGCTGCATTCTACTCGCCCTTATGTTGGATTGTCAGTAGCTCAGTCCTTAGATGAGTTAAAGGGTTGGTTGGCTCCGTTGATTTTTGACACCACCCCGAGGTGGATCGAGGTAGGAGCCCCTATTGAGAAGATGGATTTTAGTGTCGCTGCTCGGTTCTAGTTTAGCTTCATCAACAACATCATAATGCCTTTCCAGAAAGAATCCATTTTGTGCCATCCTGAGGCAGCCTTCTTTGGATCTATCATATCCCAGAGGAGCATCGACATGGGACTCCTTATTGAGCAGAAGATGGCCATGAGGGCCAAGCAGAGGCATACCTCCTTGCCATTCCCAGTCCTGATCACTGAGTTGTGCCGACGTGCTAAAGTGCCCTGGGACGATATGAGAGATATTGAGGTTACCCCGTCTGCCCCCACTAACATCCGGTGCATTGAGGCCAAGTATACTTGTGAGGAGGCTGACAGGAGGAGGGAAGCTCTGGTGCACACATCCCCGGAGGTGGATATAGATTTGATACCTGCAGAGGCATATTTGCCTACTCCGGCCTCCGAGCCTTTAGGTACTTCTGCCCCTACTTGTTCTTCACATGCTCCAGGCACATCCACTTCTTCCCAACAGACCAAGATTACTCAGGCGATGATCCTGAAGATGGGGCACCTGGCCCATTCAGCTGACGTGAGGGCTACCATACTTGAGAGAGGCGTCCTCTTGATGATTGAGGCTGTCAGTTTAGCTACACTGACCCCCTCCAAACTTCTATTGACACTCTCACCACTAAAGTTGAGGCTTGTGAAAGCAGGCATGAAGAGGCATCCGAGGTTACGGCTTTGAAAGCCGAGCTAGCCGACTTGAGGAAGGACGTGGACTATCTAAAGTCTACTGACTTCACTTCATTACTGGACGCTGCTAAAGATGTAGACGCTCCTGCTACTTCAAAGATTCCTCCGGCTACCACCGGAGATGTACACAAGGATGATACAGTAGTTGATGAGTCAGATGCTGAGACCGATGAGGAGAAGATAGAGATACAGGAGGAGAGCATATACAGAGACTTGCCCAATCTGAGGTGACTCCGGGCACTAATGCCCAAGTCCAAACTGATGCACCGGGCACTGATGCCCAGACAGATGGAGCGATTGTGTAGACAGGATCCCCTTTTTACCTCCCTCTCTGTCTTTCTTTATTTTGACTTGTGGATAATTTTTTTGTTTGCACTTGAGGACAAATGACTTTATTTGTGGTGGGGTGATGCCCACCTTTTGTGTGACTTTTTGTGAATATTGATGTTTTGTTTATATATTTGGGTTCTTGAGCTATAAGTGTGTTTTTACATTGCTTTTGTATATGGTTGAGTTTGTGGCTCCTTGTTTTTAATTGTAAATGATTTTTGACCCTTCCAAAAAAAATTTCCACTTCTTGTTTGTGATTAAATGTGGTTGTTCTTTTGCAAATTTGAGTATCGATTTTGATCAATACTGATGACTTGAATAGTGCTCATAATCGAACAAAAATGAATGTGTGGCTACGAGGAGGCCAAATAAAGTTGCATAGTCAATATGTGAACTCTTTGCATCTCGTTGTGACTAGCTATATCGAATTGAGTCTCTTGTGATGAACATTGCACACTAGCAAAAGGTGTGGAGTCTTGTTTGACTGTGGTTTCAATGCCTTGTGTGATGAGCTTACCGTGAACCATGTGTGATAACACCTAGAATTTGCCCCGTTGGTCCGGTTGGCTTAGTGATGTGAACTCTTGAGATTATCTTAGGCAACTTTAAAGAGTGTGAAACAATTTGACATTATACCTCTTTTTTATGGCCTACCTTGTGAGTGTGTGAATCTCTTTTGAACACCCTTTGAGCCTTAACCTTTTCTTGGAAGAAACTTGATGAAGCCATAACCTTTCTTGATCCA
>JAJOOF010014607.1:0-29658 GCA_029582545.1 Solanum lignicaule
GAACTGAAGATCGGGAACCGACCTAAGCGTGATCTGGATGCTGAGAACCTGAACCTACATCACGAGAAGATGTAGCGCACGTATGCGTCAGTACTTGAAAGGTACTGAGCATGCAGGATAGAATAAAGCTGAAATAACATATAACAGGACAAAGCAATAAAGCAATGAAATAATATGAACATGATATAGATGCTGAATACTGAGTTAACTGAATGCAATGACCAAATTTATAACATGCTGAAACTGAATATTGATTGTACTATAAATGAGGTCAATGCAATAGAATCTGAGTGAACTGTGGGAGCTAGTAATGATCGACAATAAAACCACATGAGCTAAATGTGGAGTCCAATGTATATGCCCCATCGAGAGGACCCAATATACCCGGCCAAAGGTATAGAGGCATGACTGGCGTGATCACTAAACTGATGTTTCCCACAGAGGGGACTTACACCTACGTGGCTCGTAGTTCTGGACTATATGGGTACGCTGAACCCTAGTCCAACTCGGTATTATGCTACTCCCAATGAATTAAGTGATTAACACATTATGACTGAATTTCTGTAAGTTACTGGATAGCTTGAACTGAACATGCAAACTGAGTATGCAACAATTAAACTGATATTGATGCATTAATAACTGAGGCACGTATAACTGAATAACTGAAATATCTGACCTAGCATGTATAATTCAAGAAATAAAGAATTACATAGCTAGGGTTCTGAAATTCATGCAATAAACTGAATATTAACATACTAATCTGATTTGGATCATTCTAACAGCTAAGAATCCAATAATTCTAACATTCAAGAAACCCTAGGTCTAGTCATAATAAGAGAATCAAGAAACTGACTGAAAACTAGGCACCTAATAGGTGAAAGGAACCCACTAGTGAAATCCCACATACCTGGTGACGAATTCCATGGAGAAATCTTTCAATTTCGGGGCTGGAACTGAAGGAAACTTGTTGCGTTCTTAAACTAGGGTTCTTGACCTCTTTTTTCCTCTTACACTATAATTTTTCTAAGTTTTGATTAATGATTTGACTTAGATAAGTTCTAGTTATGTTTCTAGGCTTAAACTGACTAAAACCTCATGGTTTAGGGTCTAAACGACGTATCATAGGGGTCCAACGTAATAGGAAAAGACCAAAAGACCCCTGACTTAACTACTATCTGAGTAACCGACGGATTGGACCTACGGGCCGTAGTTCAATCTACGGTCCGTAGATTGGGGTCGTCGATCAACTCTGCCTGACAGGGCTTCACTAAAACAAGCATAACATTTTACTCGGAGGTTGGATTTTAGCAAACTCGGTGGCGTTGAAAAGAGGATTCAATTATCTATCATATCATAGGTCATGTGACACATAATTCCTTTTTTTCTAAGAGCTATAACCATCTGAAGTTGACTCAATCAACAATTTTCATCTAACTGGCTGCTGACCCTCACTTACGGTCAGACCTACGGACCGTGGATCGAACGACGGTCCGTGCTGGTCGACTGTAGTTCGTATCAGAGGCTGGGTAAAAGAGTATTGATCCATAGACACAGACCATGGACTGTGGTCTGACCTACGGACTGTGGGTTTGTCCGTGGGTCAAAACTTAGCTGATTTTCTGAGGTGGATTGGGGAGGGGTTGCAGTGGTGAACCACGGACCACCAGCATGGGCCGTGGTCTGACCTATGGTCCGTGGATGGTAACCGTGGATTGTACCTGCAACTTCTCAAAATCTGCATTTTTGGTCTGTTTCGGAGACGGGGTGTTACATAAAGATTATTTAGCTTGCATTGACCATGATGTTATGACTTATATTTTCTAACCCTCTTATATCACGTTTATTGGTCAAATTGCATGTCATGAAATGAAATGTCCCTCCTAGCATGTTTTAAATGTTTGTATGCACAGCTATCATACTTAGTGCAGTTTTGTACTAACACATATTCTTGCCTACATTTTTCCCAAATGTATGGCCCGATGGGAAGGGTTTCCATTCTAGTGGCTAGAGCTTGGACTTAGATTCTTTCTGAGCTTAGTGAGTCCTCATGGTTCGAGGACGGACTTTTCTTTATTGTAGTTTCTCTTTCGTATTTCCTTTTTGGACATGATGTATGGGCTAGGCCCAATTTCATTCGATTGTAATAGATGGCTATGTTGAGACATGAGTTAGACTTTCTCTCTTCTATAAAACTGTTTTGGAATTAAATGTTGTTTTAGTCTTTGGTGTTATACTACTTTATGTTATGATATGCTAAGTTGATTGTATGGAGTCCTTCGGGGTTCTATACGCCATGTTACATCTAGGGGGTGCCCCTGGGTCGTGACATAAACCATGTATGCCAACATGGGTAAAGGATCATACTTTTTAGATGATTCCTTATTGCTTTTAAGCATAGCTTAGTGGATCCACTTAACCGAGGTGTTCTTTGCCCTGGCAAGGTATATGACAGTTCTGACAGCGTGGGTGAGACGGTGTATCATCACTTAGCTCGTAGTGATGGTTTTCGGTTAGAGAATCTCCCAAATAAGAGTAAAGAGTATGTTATTGTATTTTTATACATTCATTGAGTTTTATCGCCTTCTTTAAAATGTTTTAAATATTGCATCTATTTGTGTTGGTTTGTATTGAGTGGAGTTGAGGTGAGTATTTTTTCCAGGCTTGTCAATTCTATTATCTATTGCTTTCAGTTTTCCCCTTACATACTCGTACATTCAATGTACTGACATCACTCGACCTGCATCTTTTTACGATGGACATACATGTGTTCAGGGTCATTAATAGGTGCTTTGTTGATATCATTTGCATTGCAGTTAGCTTTGTTGAGCCTATTTGCTTCCACATAGGGGTGGCAAATGGGTGGTTTGGATCGAATTCAGATGAATTGAATATGGATTGAGTTAAAATGGATTGGATCACAATCCACCCATATAAAATATGGATAAATACGGATTTGGTCAAATATGATTTGGGTAAAATAGTTGTAATCCACTTTAATCTCCTAAAGCCAAAAAATATTAAATCAAAGCTAAGCTGTTAATACCTCAACCCCTACCCATCCCACTTTACCCTTACCACCCCACCACTGTGCCCCCCACCCAAAAAAAAAAATTAAAACACTTTTTATTTAGAAAAATAAAATTTTAATTTTTGCCAACAAAAAGGCTTTTTGTTTGAAATTCTTTTTTAAAATATTTTTTGAAAAAAATTGGCAACCCCTACCCCCCCCCTCCGGGCGTCCCCCCAGCTCCCACCCAACCTATCCCTATTTTTTTTGTTTTTCAAAACAAATCCTCCCTTTGCACCCCAACACCCCCCCCCCTTCTCAGCCCCACCCACCTTCCAATTTTTTTGAAAATAAAAAATTAATATAAAAATCTTTTATTTTTTAGTACAATTTAGAATTTTGAGTAGAAGTGAGAACTGAGTGATCTATTATGAGTCTAAATGGATACCCATATTTTATCCATTTTGACACAGATAGACAAGTGTTACATACAATTGGCAACATATAGCCCAATATTATTTAGCAATTAATAAACAAATAAAAAATTGTCACATATTAGCCTAAAAGTTATATATCGACATTTTAAACTTTTTTAAAATAATAAAAGATATTTAATATCATATCTCTTCTAACTTCCAATCATTACTCCTTAAAACTAGCAAAAGATTATTTAGAATTATCTCTCTCCTTTCAAATTATTACGTTTTTTTTTTAAAAATAAAAAAAAATTAATTTCATCTCTCTTCTAACTTCCAACCATTTCTCCTTAAAACTAGCAAAAGATTATTCAAAACTCTCTCCTTTCAAATTATTTCGCATTTTAAAAATAATAAAATAAAATTAATACCATCCATATTCTATCTTCCAACCATTTCCACTTAAAAATAGCAAATTACTATTTAGAATTATATCTTTTCTTAAAATTAGCAAATAATATTTTGATTATGATTACTCTTATTTCAAAGGTATTCCTATCAGTTCATTACTTGCCAATTATTTTGCCTTTAAACTCAATCCATATTCACTTAACAAATTTGTATACATCTGTTTGCATTGATATTCAGTAATCTATATTCATAGATTGGCATACATTTGTATTAGATCATTTGTTCGTATTCATAATAAATTGATATACATTTATATTTATTTGCATTAATATATTTCAAATTTTACATAGGTATACATTTGTATTGGATACATTCGTCCATATTCATTTATAAATTGGTATACATTTGTTTGCATTAATATTTTTCTAATTTTACATTTGTATTGAATACATTTGTTCGTATTCATAATAAATTGGTATACATTTATTTGCATTAATATCTTTCAAATTTACATAGGTATACATTTGTATTGGATACATTCGTCCATATTCATTTATAAATTGGTATATATTTTTTTACATTATTATCTTTCTAATTTTACATAGGTATACAGTTACTTGCATTACTATTTTGGAATGCAATCAACGATATTCATTGACAAATTTAGATAAGTGTACATTGTTATGTGTTCGTTTGTATTCATTAACAAATTTAGATACATGTGTTGGAGATAAAAAAAAATATTCATTATCAAATTCAATCAACAAAATTCAATATTTTAAAAAATAGTCATAAATATATTAATTATTTATTTATTAAAATTTGACAAAAAATGTCATTTCCAGAAATCACGAAACGTTGCAATTTTTGGGGGAAGAAAATGTTGTAAAATTATAATAAAAATACGAAAATTTGTAAAAAGAAAAAAATCTTGCATCCAACTACAAGATAAAGAATTTAGAAAATCTCAACTTTTTTTAAAAATAACCCAGACAATCAATGTAAAAAAATTGTGATTGATCTTTAGTAGAAATATTTTAGAGAAGAAGATAGAAATCCTAAACTTGAAAGAGGGAGAAAAAAAAGGGAAGAAAGGGAGAATATAAAAATACGTAACTTTTTTGTTGACTAATTATAAGGAGAGAGAAAAAAGGAACAATTAAAGCAAATGTGCTAACTGCTAGGAAATAGAGAGAAAAAATCAGGAAAAAAAAATCAATTTTCAAAAAAAAGAATGTGGTTATTTAATGCCAAATAAATATTAAAAAAAAAATTATTTGCTAATAAGTTTAAAGTGGGCTATTTATTGCCAATAAAGTTTATAGGTTGTCATGCTATGCCATTTTTTCATTAAAATATGAGTGATCCAAGTCATTAAATATGGATTAAATGGACTCATTTCATTAATATGGGCTGAAATTGGCACCCCTACTTCCAGAGGGTTCCACATTAATATTTCAGTTTTGTTAAGATGTCGTGGGTCTTGTACCGACATCTATCGTAGTATTTAGAGGCTTCATAGACAGTAGTAGTTGAGGAGTCTTACACTATTTTCCCTTGTTGATGTTCCTTTGAGACTTTGAATTGATTTCGTATGTTATTTAAGTACATTCAGACATTATTGAGTTAAGCTATTGTTGAGACCCTATGGGTTAATCTTTACATCGATGTTCATGTTTGTTGAGTAATTCCTCCGCTAGGTAGTGAGCCAGGCCAAGGGTTCACATGGGACCAGTGATGGTTCTTGAGTGCCGGCCACTTCCAGGGTGTAGGCTTGGAGCGTGACATATACTCTATTGTTGACACCCAATTTTGACCCTCCACATTGTGTATTAAATATCGAGTTTTTTTAATTTCAAACAACTTAAAAAAGCTGCCTTTGAAAAGTCCAAAAAATATATATTTTTTCAAGCTTATTTTTTGTTATTTTTAGTAAGAAATTATATATTTATATATATATATTTATGTACATCTTTCAAGTATTACAAATATTTTGAAAATCGACTCAAAATAATATTTAACTTAGTTCGTAGCTTAATTTTTTTCTTATATTGATCATATTTTTTATTTATGTCGCAATTATTTTTTATTTTTGATGACTATCTAATTATTTCACATTGTTAAAATGGAGAAGCTCGTATAATTAATTAATTATTTAATTTGTCTCATATATTTTTTATCTAATTTGACTCATCGATGAAAGTTACCCCAAAGAACCTGGTCTCTTAAAATCTTAATTCTAATTGGACCTTTCCTATTATTTCACACGAAATTGAGCCCAAAAGCACATAATCCAGCCCACTTATGTTTAATCCCTATTATTCTAATACACCCAACCCCCCACGCGACTCTCTTATCTATCAGAAAGAATGCACAAGATAACTCTACGCGTTCCTCTCTTCTCCTTCAACAAAAAACGCTCCAAACCAGCTCCTTTCCCTACACGAAAATCCCGCAAAATCCGCCGGATTTCGAGATTGATCAGTTGACCTTCCACACACACCCTCTCCTTTTAATTTCTCTGGAAAAAAAAAAAGTAGACTCCCAGCCATGTGCAATATGCAGTTTTATCAGCCAATTTCAGAGATAGGTAACATCTTCTTTCACTTTGTCAAATCTGAATCATTTAGTCCTACCTCTTAAATGCTTACTTATCGTTGAAATTCAAATCCAACATTTTTCAGCTATAAATATTTGCACTTGTTGCCATTGTAGGACCAGGGAGAAGTGGTAGAGATCTTGAGGAATATTGAAGTCCTTCATACCCTTTCATTCACTAATTTCTCTATTGTTCATTCCGTTAATTAATCATAACTTTTCTGCATTAAAAACATCACAACAAAATGGCTTGATTGAGTGTAAAAACAAAACTCTAGAAGAGATTGTGATAACCATGTTGATCGCCATCAATCTCCAAAGTTCTACTGAGTAAAGGCAGTAAATACCATCTGCTACCTAGTCAACAGATGTCTGATTCGATCAATGTTAAACAAAACACCCTATGAACTACTCAAAGGCAGAAAACAAAACCTGACAAAATCTCTGGTCATTTAGATGTGTATGTTATGTACACAAAAATGGCAAGGATGCACTAGGAAAGTTTGATGCTAAAAGCGATGAGGGAATATTTCTTGGATATTCATCACACAGTAAAGCTTATAAGTACCAAACAGATAGGGGAAACAACCAATACGACCCTGACTTAAAAATGGTGAGTTAACTTAGAAGAGGGGCTTCACGAGTCGTCTAAGGCATCATGGCCCATCTAGAGGGTCGTGGGGTTACCCTGCCCGGCAGAGCTTCACTAAAACAAGCACAACATTTTACTCTAGGCTTGAAATAAGGCAAACTTATTGGCGTTGGAAAGAGGACTCAAAGACCTTTAATTTAATAGGTAATTGGCCACCTAATTATTTTTTTCCTAAAAGATATGATTGTTTGAAGTTGACTAAAAACTCAAAACATGATAAGTCCCTTTCACATACGACTTCACAGTCCGTGTGAAGCTTCACGGACCGTTTAGGCATCTGTGGTCCTTCACAATGACCTTGGGGTTCAACCTCATTATCTGGGAGACTTGTACAAACCCCTAGACGGGCCGTCTAGGTGACTCCTGCCTAGGGGCAGTCCTAGTTTGTCTCACGATGTCCTTAACAGGATGTGGACCTCTAAATGGCCCTTCCAGTGTATCATGAAGGGTCCATGGTCCGTTTTGGGTTCGTGGACTTACCCGTTTGTTCTTTCTAGACCACTCTCAAAGTCTGAGGTGTTACATTAACAGTGTGGAAAATACTGTGAGAGGTCTTCGAGGTCTCGGTCATAACCAAAGTGTAAGGTATGAAGAGTTACGTGAATTCATTGATGTGGAGTTGCCACTAGGTTACAAGATTCCAAAGTTTGAAAAGTTTGATGGGTCAAGAAATCCTTTCTTCAATTTGAAAGTCTATTGCGAAAATTTTGGTTGTGTGGATAAGAATTAAGTTATTCAAAAGTTTGAGCGGGAGAGCTTCAGAATGGTACTTTAAACAATATGTGACCAAATGGCGTACATTGGATGATTTAGCGAATGCTTTTGTGGATCACTACAAACTTCATGTCGAGATCACTCCTGATAGAATCTATATTACAAAGCTAAAACCAAAATCAACTAAATGCTTTTGAGAATATGCAATTCGTTGGAGGGAAGAAGCAGTTAGAGTGCATCCGCCTTTGGAGGAATCAGAAATGATCACCTACTTTATTCAAGAACAAGACTCAGAATACTATGAACGAATGTTGACTATGGGTGGAAAGATATTTGCTTATGTTATCAAAGTTGGAGAAATGATTGAAGATGGTCTCAAGACTACGATAATAACAAGTCTAACTACATCTTAGTTCTCTAATAGATTCCAATCTGGTTCTTTCGGAAGTGGAAAGATAAAGATAAAGATGTTATGATGGTAATGACTTGAGGAGCTACCTCATATAAATTTCAACCACCTCTAGGCTATCCTGCGTTACAATACTCTATCTACAACACGCAGGCAACATATTATTCTCCACGACCAATGCAAAATCTTCAAAACAATGCACCTCGTCCCAACTTTGAGAGAAAGCCTCCAGTCTCCACTCCATTGTCTGAAATGCTGACTCAACCTTTTGAGATATTGAAAGAGGTGGAATACTCCATCCAGTAGAATAAAAGACTATGAATAATTCAGCCGATAGGTATGACCCAAAAAAGTATTGTAGTTATCATTCAGGAGTTGTTGGACATGATACCGAGAAGTGTATCACTCTCAAACAGAAAATACAAGATCTGATTGACAGAAAAGTGGTAACACTTGCACAAGCTCAACCGAACTTGAACACCAATCCAATACCCAAACACAAGGAGTAGTCGTTGGGTAACCACTTTCAAAGAAGATAGAATTTTTCTGGAAGTCGCACTGTTATCGTCTTTCAGTCTTACATTTAGAGTTTGTTTCTTTATTTCCCTGTAATCGCACATTATTGTTTTGTTTCCTTTGTAATCATATATTATGGTTTTATTTTATTTTTAAGAACTTTAATCTGTGTGAACTACGTAAGACTTGATTTCCTTAGTGGAATACGTAGGCGGCCTTTATCGGCTTTGGTCACCTTATCAGAACTATCTCAATTCTCTTTATATTGGAACTACGTTTAACTTGATTCCTTCCTCAATGGGTACGTAGGCGCTACACCTGTTTGGTCATATTCCCCATAAGTTTTCCATTTCTCTTTATTATGGAAACAGGGGCAAAATTGTGAGAGGATCTCAAAATTCATTAGAGGACTTTGTTCTACAAATTAGAATCGAAGATCACATCAAAATTGCAACTGGGGTAGAATCTTTAAGGGCATCTCAAAAATTCAATCAAAAACTACAAGAAGGCTTAAGAGTTCTTCTATGTTTTAAATTGGGGCAGAAATTTTTAGGGGGCTCCTGCAAAATTCTATCAAGCCTAGATTTTGAGACCAGACAAGCTTGCAAACAATACATCAGGATAGCAAGAGCAAAGCCAATGCGAGTCAGTCTCTCAAAACTAAGAATTTTTCTTTAGATGCAGGAATTATAAGGCTACAAGGCCTCGTTAGGCCCACAATGGTGAAATAGCTTGGCACAACGACTTAAGTTATGCGACGTCATCCGGACCAATATAAGTTGAACGGCCTCATCATTAACTTATCTTTTGTTATATCATCTACTTTGATAATTTTATTTTGTTACTAATCAAATATGAGCTTCCGAGGTACCATTTTCAAAATTCCAAGAAAAACATCAAAAGATCTTTCTAAAGTTTTGAAGGATCCAGCCAGACGTTCACAGGAAAAAGGACATGGGCCAACCTTTTTCAAAGATGTTATTATGAAAGATTCCTGACAACAAGGATCTGGTTCAACAAACCAACTATTTTCCTCTATTCCACATTGACAAATTCATTCCTCGGTTATTTCAATTCTCACCTATTGAGAGAAAATCTTATGTTTCTCAAAGAATTCTATTAAGTTTCATGTTCGAACTACGCCAAATCTGATTTCTTGTTCTAGCAAGATACCTAGGTAATCCTATAAAGGGATTTTGTCTTCCTTCTATTTCAAACTATAGACCTCAGAGGAAACTGAGGCATGTTTTTGGTATTAGTCATGCTTCATTTTTTAGGAATCATTTCAATAAAGTACCCTTGGGCTGGAAACAAGGGCAACTTTTGGAAAGTGTTCAAAGTTCTCAAGTTCTTCGTTCAACTTCAAGCTTCAAAGATATCCTTTATCAAACAAACCTTCTATTTATAAGATATCCACTTAAGTAGGGACACAACTCATGTGATATTCCTAATCATTTATTAGCGCCTCCTTTGAATGTCAAAATCTCTCAAAGCATTTTTCCAGAATCAATCGTTCTCTTTGACTACCAAATTGTCTTGACATATTTAAAGGTCTTGATATATGTTAATCTCTTTTTCCTCAACTAACAATTTTTTTGTGAGCGTATGGATGAAAAAGTCTTTAATGACAACCAGATATGTCATTGGCTTCATAAACTACAAGAAGCTAATCAGATTACTATGTTATAAACTTGCTCTTTATTTTTGAAATTTGTTATTTATCGTAAGGTATTATATTGGAGCTTCACTTCCTTCAACGTGACACATTATATTATTGGAGCGTAACTTGTTTAAACGTGACAAATTATATTATTATTGGAGTGTCACTTCCTTCAATGTGACACATTATATTATTGGAGCGTCACTTCCTTCAGTGTAGCAAGTTATATTATTATTGGAGCGTGACTTCCTTCAACATGACACGTTATATCATTGGAGTGTCACCTCCTTCAATGTGACACGTTTGGAGCGTCACTTTCTGGAAAGTGACAGGTTATATTACTAGAGTGTCACTTCCTTCAACGCTACACACCAAATAAATATTGGAGCATCATTTCCTTTAATGTGACACATTATATTATTGGAGCGTCACTTCATATAACGTGACATGGTAAATTATCATTAAGAGTTACTTCCTTCAACGTGACACGTTATATTATTGGAGTGTCACTTCCTTCAATTTAACACGTTATATTATATTGGTCAGTCACCACCCTCAAAGTGACATGTTATTATTATGTTAGGACGTCACCTCCCTAAAAACGGACATGTTGGGACGTCACCTTCCTAAAAAGTGACATGCTGGAATGTCACTTTCCTAAAAAAAAAATGACATCTTACGTTATGTTATTGAATCATCACATCATTTTGGATCATCACTTCCTTCGAGAGTACTACACCTGAAATTGAGTCGTCATCTCTTTAGTATGACATGTTAAAAAAGGTTTGCACAAGTTATATTCGTATTTATATTACATCTTCTAGTGACAATTTTTTCCAGACTTTGGAATACACAAAGTGTACTACATCAGTATAGGACATAGCACAACGTGGAACTTTTTTTCTTAGTGACGAACTGGACATAGTCCATAGAGGAATATGAAACACTTAGGGCACGAGTTGAGGAGCAACTTACACCACAATCAAACCACTTCGTTATCATAAGGCATGTGGGAATTTCGTAGGCTTAAACGTTTTAGTTTCACCTTTAATGAAATTTTCAACCCAACACCGGAGGCAAGTTTTCGAATACGAGTGGCAATACACTTACAACTTTGGAAATTATGTCTTTGTAAGTTCTTACCTATAGGTGTGAAGGGCCCCACATTCATATATGAGATGTTTGCAGCCTCTTTTCCGCGCTCAATTAATGTTCACTCCTTCTTAAGCTAAAGGTTGTTTTAGCATAAGAGATTTCCTTTTCAACCGATTGAGTCGAACTGCAAGCAGTCTGATTCCCAGAGCTTATGGATATATGGGAAGGATCGGTGTTGAAAACTCAACTATACTTCAGTGAACCTCTCCTTATTCCATTCTTGAGCTTTTTGGTCAGTTCATACTTCGACATCGGAATAGCTTTTGAATTTTTTTCAAATTGTGCGTTAAATCAAGCATCTTTCGAACTACTAGTGGCCTGAATTCTCATGTAACCTAAGATAAGTAGGAAACCTAAGACACGGGTCCGACCATAATTATTCAAAAGCCTTATCATTCACTATTTCAAAGAGATGAATTAGTGGATGGACCAAATTGGATTCGTCAATTTCCTTTGCCTTTGATCTCTTTCATCGATCCTAGCCAAACGAAAGGGCAAGTTGTTGACACCCAATTTTGACCCTTCACATTGTGTATTAATTATCGAGCTTTTTTAATTTCAAACAATTTAAAACAATTTAAAACAACTGTCTTTGAAAAATACAAAAAAAATAAAAATTCAAGCTTATTTTTCGCTATTTTTAGTAAGAATTTCTATATTCATATATAGATTTATGTACGGCTTTCAAATTTTATAAATATTTTTAAAATCGACTCAAAATAATATTTAACTTAGTTCGTATCTTTTTTTTCTTAAAGTAATCATATTTTTATTAATGTCGCAATTAGTGTTTATTTTTTATGATTAGCTAATTATTTTACTTTGTTAAAATAAAAAAGCTCGTATAATTAATTTAGTATTTCAGTTGTCTCAAATATATTTCATCGAACTTGACTCATCGATGAAAATTACCACTAAACCACCTGGTCCTTTAAAATCTTAATTCTAATTGGACCTTTCCTATTATTTCAGACAAAAATTAAGCCCAAAATCTCATAATCCCGCCTACTTCTCTTTAATCCCTGTTATTTGAATACACCCAACCCCCATGCGGCTCTCTTATCTCTCAAAAAAATGCACAAGAGAACTCTATGCGCCCCTCTCTTCTCCTTCGACAAAAAACGCTCCAAACCAGCCCCTTTCCCTGCACAAAAATCCCCCAAATCTGTCGGATTTTGAGCTTGATCACTTGACCTTTCACCCATACCCTCTCCTTTTCATTTCTCTGAAAAAAGTAGACTCCCAGCCATGTGCACTATGCACTCTTTTCAGCCAATTTCAGAGAGTAGGTACCATCCCCTTTCACTTTGTCAAATCTTAATCCTTTTGCCCTCCCTCTCTAACGCTTACTTGGGTAATCCTTTCCAAAAATCCTAAATCAAGTTCCACGAGAGATTTATACGACCCTTAGAGATGTCTACGATCCGTAGGTTGGCTTCGTTGGAATCGTACAAGTGTTACTTCTACAACTTTCCCTATTTATTTCAACTTTCCAATTTTGAAGGTGTTACACCCTAGCCCACGAACTAGTCTAAACACTGAAATGACATAAAAGATCCCATAGTGTGGCCTTGACCTCGAACCATGATGAGTCACCCAAAACTAAGCAATGTTGATCAATCCAGTACTAGCCATGGCTAGATGAATGAGCATCGAAACCTATATTATAAGACAATAGGCACAAGAGAGGTATGTTGTCAGTACTTGGAATATACTAAGTATGAGGAAATATGCATGATATGGCAAGTCTTAGAACATGATAATGCATGACCAATTAAGAATATATCAAATCTGACAAGCTGAGTTCATAAATCCTAAGACAAGGTCTATGAAATATTCTAAAATCATATAATAAGTAGAAGCCATGACATATGTATAAAACATAAACTATTTGGAAAACTTCTTCTTTTGTGGGAGATACCGTAAACTGGCATAAATCAAGCTATAACATGGAATTCAGTGTACTGCTCCTACACCAAAAAGAGTGTGTAATAATTTTCAAGGTAATGACCATATTCTTAAGATTAGGTGGATCCACTAGCTATCATCCAATCGGGACACCTATGGAGCATGAGGTTCAGAAACCTGGGTAATCACCACTAGTCTGACTCGGTGCTAACTAAACTCCTAAAAGAAACATGCATAATCATATCACATTCATATTCTTAGTGTTTGAAATGATAAGAATTTAGTAATGTCAATTCAATTACAAAGACTCGTAATCATACGAATAACTCCTTTATAATATCATGATTTCATAAAGTAATCAATTCATACGAGATACTTAATCAAAAATATCTAAATAATGATAATCTTTTCATACTAAGAATACTTCAATCGTAAGAAACCTAATTTCATAAAACCATGTTAATACTTTATTCAAAAGTATCCTTGAATTATAACCTCTTAAATTCATAATGCATGCATATCGGTAAAGCTTGATTTCATAATCAAAATACTTGTATAGCATGGGTTCATGTAGAAATCATTGAAAATATGTACTTATTATCAAATCATGCATACTAAGATCAATTATGATGAAAAAGTATTAAATCAATTAAGCCCATAGCAAAATCATGAAACCCTAGAATTTGGGTAAGAATCATAAAAGATATTTTGAGGTTTCTTTGGGAATTAATGGGTGTAGAGGAATACATTGATAAACTTCCCACATACCATATTGAACCCTAGATTTGAACTTGGAAGAGGATACTTGAAGTTTCAAGAAACCCTAAATCACCTTGAGAGAAATCCTTAGAAAAGAAAACTTGAGAGCTTTTGGGGTTTTGAGGGAATGAGAGTGAATGGGAGAAATTTGAAATGTAAAATCATTTAGAGGGCTTAGAAATAGTCTAGAAACGGTGTAGTTTAGCAATTAAAAGAGTTGGAAAAGATCCAATTAACCCTGACTATAAACTGCTGAATTGACTCTACGACCCCATGTACAGTCCGTACTCTCTTCTACAGACCGCACTGGTCATTTGTCAATTGAGACACTAAAATCTTGAGTTTCTGATCTTCAAACCATGGACCAAGGACCATGACCCATACTTTTTCTGATGGTCCGTACACCCCTTTCGTACAACCCCACTTTACTGAAATCCCATCTTTTTGAAGTTAACTTCCACGAACCCAACTACAATCCGTACATCCATCTATGACCCTCGTTGGTCAACCATTGGATCCAAGTTCTGAAAGTTCAAAATTCTAGGGACAACCACGACTCGTACATGCCACTCGTGGACCAGTGCACTAGAAATATTTTTGCAACTTTTTGACTTTCATTTCACTCTTACATTTCCAAGGTGTTACAGTATGATATGAGGTAGCCTTTATTCAAAATAATTTTCTATTAATTATGATATATTAAGAAAGTTATTTTTATTTTACCACGATTTTATGTAACCTGGGTGTATAATTGGAAAAAGGTGTGGTGTTGATTACACCACTTCAACATGGAAGTGGTGGAAGTGGACAAAAGTGGAGAACATATATTTTTCTTAAGAGTACCATTATATTGTATACATACATACAAATATATATGATAAGTAGAAGTTAATTATTAGTAAAGTGCATTTTGAATTGCTTGTCTTAATACCTCAATAGATATAACAATTAACTTTTTCTCTCCTTGTGTAGGTTCCATTCTTGGCTGTTTAAAATTTCCCAAATTTGTGGTAAGAACATATAATATTTGGTATTTTGAGTATGTTGCTTTTAGAACCTGAAAAAACAAACATGATTCAAGGTGCTGGGATTATAAAATTCAAATGAATATTTCTTATTTGTACAATTCATCTATGGAGAGAATATTATACATTCGGTGGTTTCTTAAGTGAAGAAATTAAGGAGTTGATTTATAAGCTTCAAGACTAGATACAATGTCCTAAAATTTTGACATACTTCACCACTAGAGTTTGGGAAATAGGACAATTGAAGTTCCAAAGTAAGGGATCTAAAGTCTATTTCTTTCTTTTTTGGTATGATTTCTTAAGATTTATGAATTTTGGGTCAAGTGTAATACCAAAGAGTCGATGATCAGATGTCTCTAAATGGTTATTGGCTTTAATCTTGTTAAAGAATCATATTTGGTGGTGTCGATTTCATGTCAGGTTGGTGAGTAGGAGATGGTTGTATGTGTTATAGTGATTATCAAATTAAAGTGATTTTCAAGTTAATCATGGTATTAAGTGTTGGGTTTTAGCAAGGTGTGAATGGGAAATAAGAACGAGAAATTGGGAAATGTGGGGGAACCAATTTGGAGGGAAAATAAAAGTCATTTCAAATGGAAAGTCTTTGAAAATGAAAATTCATTTCTCCCAATATTGATAAAAGAAAGGAAAAATGTTGTCCTTATATTAGAAAACACTTCCTTTAGTTCTTAAACGGTTAAGAAGAAGGTGCCCCCTCGTGTCATCGTCGCCGCCGCTCGACCTCGGATTCGGATTCAACAAATGATGTGATTGATTGATAATATTTTTGGGAAAAATTTATTTCATAAATCTCATTAATTAATTTATTTTTTCTTATAAATTAATTCAGAATTTTAATTAATTAATAGAATTATTTGAAAATTCGCGTGTAACAGTAAATTCATTCTGAATGGACCTGTTCCTTCCGAACAGAAATTATTTTTCCCAAAAGACACGAAGTTTCTACTTCTCTAATAGTTAATCTCTTTTATCTTGGGAGAAATTAATCTGCAACCTCGGGTACTTGAGGGGATTAAATTTCTTTAGGAACAATGGTTTTTGTGGACTCAGATTATTTATTTTCTGTCTGTTTCATCTTTTTCTGTTTCTGTTTTTTCTAATCTGAATACAGGAGATAACAAGCTTAAGAGATTTAATTTGGTTTCTGTATTTGAGGTTTCTAGAGATTAAAACCTTTCTGGTTTTCTACTCTATTTGAATTTTAAAATTCATTCGATTAACGATTAGAAGAACATAAAACTTCATCGTTAAATTAGAAATAGGTTGTATAAAGTTTTATTCTTTACTGCTAGTATTTCACATACTAAATTGTCTTCCATTTGTGACAGAAAAATGACAAATTCAAGTCAAGTAAATGTTGGAACAGCGAGTGCTGCAACAACATAGGTTGCACACAATCGTTCAACTATTGTCCTTGCGCTGAGAAACCTGCAAAGTTATATGTAGTCGACTTTAAGAGATAGCAGCAAAAGATGTTCTTCTATCTTACTACGTTGAGTCTGCAGAGGTTCATTAGTGAGAATACAAGAAAACCTGAAAGTACCAACGAAATTTACTAACCACTCAAATAAGTTGCTAAATTGCTAACGGATTGCCCACAAATTAGGAACCAAAATTTCTTCAAGAACGCACCAACTGATTACTAATGAATTACCAACCAAATTTTACCAACAAATAGATTACGTTGGTAAATATGGCGGGAAAAAATTGGTGCTTTATTTAACGACTTACCAACAGATTACCAATGACTTTTTTACCGACAAAAATCATCCATTGGTAATTTACCAACGGATTGAAAATCAGTTGGCAAATAAGGTTGGAAAAATCGGTGCATAATTTAGCAACAATGTACTAACGGATTATTAACATACATACTTGTACCAACATAAATATATTGTTGCTCAATTACCAATAAATTATTAATCTGATAGTAATTTACTAACAAAGTTAATTTTGTTGGTAGATTTACCAACGTATTATGGGTCTGTTGGTAAATTTGCCAACAAAGAATCTCTATTCGTTGGTAAAGTTTGGCTAACTAATTTCATTTTTGTTGGTAAAATACCAATGTGATAGGTATTTATTGCTACATTTGTCCAATGATTCTTGTTTCATTCTTATAAACTTTGTCAATAATTGTTTTTTTTGAATAAATTGCAAACAAGGATATTTGTGTTATTAGCAAAATTTTCCAAAGAATCTTGTATTCGTTGTGATAAAATAAAAATGCAATAAACAGATACATTTTTTAGAGAATTTCTTTTCGTATTGTTATTTAATATTTACATTAGCGCCTCCATGAAGTTGAACCCAACACCCATGAAGATTCACGGTCACTTAAAGGTCCGTGAATCTTTACACAGACTGTGAACAAGTCGTTCGTGAAAGGGACCCATCAGTTTTAAGTTCTATCTCGACTTCAAACGATCATATCTCGTAGAACAAAATGAACTAGGTGTCCCATGACCTATCAAATTAAAGGTCTTTGAGTCCTCTTTCCAACGCCACCAAGTTTTCCTCATTTCAAGTTTGGAGTAAAATGTTATCCCCATTTTAGTGAAGCAATGTCGGGTAGGTGAAACTTGACTACCGGCTAGACGGCCCGTGAAAAGTTTCACGGACCGTGAAGATTCATACGGTCCATGAAACCTCCCGTTTAAGGTTTTTACTTGTATATACGATGTAATTTTTTTATGAAGGTTGTCCAAGTGGACACCATGGGGATTGTGTAGCTACGCCACTGGCTCGGGGTGTGACACCTATACTATAGTCAAAGTTGTTTGCGTCTCTTTCTGATCTCCTTTTCTTCTATTCATCATATTTTTTTCTTCCACCGAGTGAACAATGAGGTTGTTTCCGGTTTTGAAGATTTTATTTTCAGTTTGTGCCATTAGACTTTTTAACTTTTAAGTTTTGACCAAAAATTGACTTTGGTTAACTTTTTTTTGTAGACGTGCTTGGATGACATGTATGTTCTTAAAAATTAAAAGTTTGTTTACCTATAAGGTTATCTTTTAAGTGTCTATTTGTGCACACCAATGTGAATTTAACTTAAACATTATTGTGAAAAATAATTTCTGCTCGCAATTGATTTGTCTCCTTTTCCAACTTTTGAAGACATGTATGTTCTTAAAAATTAAAAGTTTGTTTATCTATAAGGTCATATTTTATGTATCTATTTGTGCACACCCAAAGTTAATGAGTACAAATATAAAATGAGGCCAAGCTAAATGACATATTTATGTTTTATGCCAAAATTATTTCATGTAACAAAAGTGTGTTTTATCAAAAAGTAAATTAAAATAGTTGATCTATATAATGTTGAAATAAAATGTGTGGTGTAAGAACTTTTACATGATAGAATTTATATAATACTAACTATTTTAGTTTAAGTCTTCATCTTTGTATATTTTGACAATATCCAATAATTATAAAATTGTAGCATTAAAATTAATTAATTTCATCACATATTCGATTTTTTTTAACAAATAGCTATAACTTTCCATCGGACGTAGAGTTTATAAATTATAGTCCAAGCAAACAATTTGTTGCAATTAATTTTTTTAATTATTTTTGTAAAATTGATTAGGTGCAATTAAAACTTTGCGTTTTGAATATCGTAATGTAATACCTAGGATGTATTAAGTCATAAGACTATATATAGTACCAATAATATATGGAATCTATATAATATAAAAATTGAAAAAAAATAGTAAAAGTACACCAAAACAATCAAGCATTTAAATTTGAAATTGACCCCAAAAAATAGGAAAAGAAAACCAAAAAAAAAAAAAAACATGTGCCATTATTTCAGCTTCCTCTTACCCAAATACTACCCACGTTCAGAATACGGTTCTTATTGAAATATTTCCTGAAGCTATCGTATCCCACAATCCATAAGCGGCTCTTGGATTTTCAGTTCAACAATTATTTTGGGTAACTAGTAAGTATTCTTATTTTCTTCTAGGTTGCTTGATTCGATCAGTCCTTTGTAATCTTTTTTATATGCTTTATTGATTTGTAAATATACAGCATTTGAATAGTTTATACTTGAACGATTATAGATTCAAGAAAATGGAATATAAGGATACTTGTTTTTCTTAATCCTAGTAAAAGTTATTCTTTGAGATTGCTCTGCCTATTGAATCTGAGAGCTCTGAAAGGTTTTAATGTTTTCAAGCCCCATGTTCCTTATTTTAAAAAAACACACTCTTCCGAAAAATAGAGGAGCATCAGACTTTACTTTTTGCATTTTCTTTGGTCGTTCAGTGTTGCGAGGGTGATATCTGTTCAATGTAAATCATTTTATGAAGTTCTATTAAACTAGCTAAAAAAAAAAGAAACATTATACTACTGCAATTGAAATTGAGTAGAAACATTTGCCTTACTACTTACTTGTAAATTGCAGCCTTTTTTTTACTATCGAAAGTATAACACCCCGTATCTGAAAATAGACCAAACCAGCAGTTTTCCAGAAGTTGCAAGTGCAACCCACGGTTGCCACCCACGGTGGTCCGTGGATGGCCACCTGCAGCCCTCCCCAGAATCAGCCCAGAAATCTTTCTAAGGCATAACCCACGGCCAGACCCACAACTCGTAGGTCAGGCCACGGGCCGTGGTCCTGGTCCGTGGATCGAGACCCCAGGATTAGCTCTCTGAAACCGAACGATGGCCGACCAGAACGGACCATTGGTCCATCCATGGTCCATCGGTGACCCCGATAACTTTTAAGTCAGGGGTCGTTTGGTCTTTTCCTTATGCGTTGGACCCCTAAACTACGTCGTTTAAACCCTAAACTATGTGGTTTGGGTCAGTTTTAGCCTAGTAAACTAATTAGAACCTAACCTAATCAATTATTCACCAACAAATCATCAAACTTAGAGCAAAATAAAAGATAAAGTCGAGCAACCCTAGTTCAAGAACGCAACTAGTTTTCATAAGTTTCAGCCCCAAAATTGAAAGATTTCTCCGTGAATTTCATCACCAGGTGTGTGGAATTTCACTAGTGGGTTCCTTTCACCCATTAGGTCCCTAACTTTTAGTCAGATTCTTGATTCCCTTCATATTATCTAGACCTAGGGTTTCTAGAATCTCAGTAGATTATTATGAATTAGTTACCTTAATGTTCCTAATTAGATTATCATGATTTTAGTATTGTTTTGCATAGATTCTTTCATAAATTCAGAACCCTAGCTATGTAGTTATTTTAGTTCATGAATTACACATGCTAGGTCAGTTATTTCAGATAAACATGCCTCAGATTTGAATGTTTCATTATTAGTACATTAATGTTGCATTTTCAGTTAGCATGTTAGTATTTTGAGCTATCCAGTATTACAGATATTCAGTAATAAATTGTTCATTACATAATCAATTGGGAGTAGCTTAATACCGAGTGGACTAGGGTCAGTCACCCTCAAGTCCCAGAACTACGTGCCCCCAAAGGTTGTAAGTCCCCTCTGTGGGCATCAATTTAGTGATCACACCAGTCATGCCTCTATACCTCTGGCAGGGTATATTAGGTCCTCTCTATGGGGAGTATACATCGGACTCCATATTTAGCTCATGTGGTTTTATGTCGGTTATTAGTAGCTCCCACATTCAGATTCTATTGCATTGACCATGTTATCAGTTACAGTCAGATTTCAGTTTAGTATGTTATAAACTTGGTCATTGCATTCAGTTAGTTCGTGTTCAGTATTCTCAGTATATTATCATGCTTATCTCATATCATTGCTCAGTTATATGATTTGTTCAGTTATGTGTGTTGTTCAGCTTTACTCTATCATGCATGCTCAATACCGTTCAAGTACTGATGCATACTCTACACTACATCTTCTCGTGATATAGGTTCAGTTCCTTAGCTTTCAGATCACGTATAGATCGGCTCCCGATCTTCAGCTCAACAGCATCAGTGGTGAATCATCATTCTCCGAGGACGACAGACATGTTTCTTTTCTTTTTTTAGTTTCATTTTTTACTAGATTTAGCTAGGGCATGTCACAGCACTTCTAGTCAGTTAGAGGCTTATTTTCAAACATAGTTAGATTCAGTTTTTGCACTTGAGTTTTATTTCAGTATCCTAAACTCTACTCAGTTTTATATATTTATATATATATATATATATATATCAGAATTAGAATGGGTATGCCCCATCATTTTAGTTTATCTTATGATTTAGCTTCCACATAGTATTTTCTTACTTCAGTTTATTTAGTATGCTTATGATATGCCAGTAGGGTTAGATTGGGGTCAGTCGTGATCCTAGGTCATGTGTCTGCGTCCTGGAGGTAGCTTTAGGGCGTGACAAACTTGGTATCAGAGCGCTAGGTTTAAGAGTCATAGGATATCTGAAAAGCCGCACTAAGTAGAGTCCTTTTCATGGGTGTGAATTGCAACACATCTAATGAGAGGGAGGCTACGAAGTGTTGTAGGAAAACTTCACTTTCTTGATATTCTTATCGCGCATGAGGCATGATCCAATTTCCTCATTCTAATCCTTTGTTATGCATTTCAGATCATGCCTCCTCGTAGAGCTTACGAAAGAAATGTGACTGTACGCAATGCTAACGCAGCTCCTCTAGTCCCAAATTAGGAAGTTTCGAATGCAGAGTTTCAGAACGCTATTCAACTTTTGGCTCAGAGTGTGACTAACCAGAACAACTAGCAGGTTCCAGTTCCTGCAAATGCTAGTGGTGGATCAGTGGCAGCTAGGGTTCACAATTTTGTTAGGATGAATCCGCTTGAGTTCTTAGGATCGCAGATTGATGAGGATCCCCAAACTTCATAGATGAGGTCAAGAAGATCTTTGGAGTGATGCAAGTGACTGGTAATGATAGGGTAGAGTTGGCATCCTATCAGCTTAAGGATGTACCTCACATCTGGTTTACTCAATGGAAAGATAACAGGGGTACGAATGAAGCTCCTATCACTTGGGAATGTTTTAATGAGACTTTTATGGATAGGTTCTTCCCAAGAGAGTTGAGGGAAGCAAAAACCTAGGAGTTCATGAATTTGAGGCAAGGTAGCATGACAGTCCAAGAGTATGGACTGAAGTTCACCCAACTCTCCAGGTATGCTCCTCACATGGTTGTCAATTTCAAGGCTCAAATGAACAAGTTTCTATATGGGGTATCCGACTTAGTGAAAACAAAGTGTAGGAATGTTATGTTGCTGGAAAATATGAACATCAGTATCAGCAAAAGTCTTCAACTCCAGCACCTTCATCAGCTAGTATTCCATCCTCCAAGTTCCGACAAGATCAGAAAGGTAGGGCATCAGGTTCTAAGTCTCAAGGTAGTATTTCAGGCACCAGAACCTACCCAACTTGTCCAAAGTGTGGTAAGAACCATCCGGGCGAGTGTCTTGCAGGAAAGGAAGGATGCTTTGGGTGTGGTTAGTCTAGTCACAAGTTGAGAGATTTTCCTTCTGCTAAACAAGGTCAAGGAGGCAATAATGGTAAGGCTCAGTCTACAACTTCAGCAGCACCAATATGTCACCCGACTCAGCAGGGTAACTCATCTTGTATAGGTGGCGGACAGCGCCAAAACAGGTTGCATGTTCTTCAAGCTCGCCAGGATCAGGAAGATTCTCATGATGTAGTCACTAGTAGGTTATGAGTTTTTAATGTAGATGTTTGTGCTTTATTAGATCTAGGGGCTACTCTTTCCTTTGTAACTCCTTATACAACAATCAACTTCAGTGTGAGTCCAAAAACTCTCTCAGAACCCTTCTCAGTCTCTACACCAGTCGGTGACCCAGTTATAGCTAATCGGGTATACAGAAATTGCCTTGTCACAGTCTCTCAAAAAGTCACCCCAGCAGATCTTGTAGAGTTAGAAATGGTAGTCTTTGATGTCATTCTAGGCATGTATTGGTTACATTCCTATTATGCCTCAGTCGATTGTTCGTTTTCAGTTTCCAAATGAACCAATCTTAGAATAGAAGGGTAGTAGCTTAGTGCCTATGGGTCGATTCATTTCTTACCTTAAGGCCAGAAAGATGATCTCTAAGGTTTATCTCTATTATCTAGTTCAGGTTAAGGATTCAAGCTCCGAAACCCCAAATCTTGAGTCAGTTCCAATAGTTAAAGAGTTCCCAGAAATGTTTCCAGAAGATCTTTCCAGAGTTCCTCCCGAAAGGGAAATTGACTTTGGAATTGATCTTCTTCCAAATACCTAGCCTATTTCTATTCCTCCTTTTAGAATGGCTCCAGCTGAGCTTAAGGAATTGAAAGAACAGTTGAAAGACCTTCTAGATAAGAGCTTCATCAGACCTAGTATTTCCTCATGGGGTGCACCAGTGTTGTTCGTGAAAAAGAAAGATGGATCTCTCTGAATGTCCATTGACTATAGGACTTGAATAAAGTCAAAATCAAGAATAAGTATCTTATCCCCAAGATTGATGACTTGTTCGACCAACTTCAGGGTGCTAGTCATTTCTTAAAGATAGACCTCAGATCCGGTTATCATCAGCTTAGAGTCAGAGATAGTGACATCCCAAAAACAGCCTTGAGAACTCGATATGGTCATTATGATTTTGTAGTTATGTCATTTAGACTAACCAATGCTCCTGCATCTTTCATGGATTTGATGAACAGAGTGTTCAAGCAGTATTTGGGCTTATTCGTTATCGTCTTTATTTATGATATCCTCATTTACTCTAGGAAAGAGGAAAAACATGTGAATCATTTGAGGGTTGTACAGCAAACTCTCAAAGATCGCCAGTTATTTGCTAAGTTTAGCAAATGTGAGTTTTGGTTGCAATTTGTTGCTTTCCTTGGTCATATTGTGTCTAGCGAAGGGATCCGAGTGGATTCTCTAAAAATTGAAGTAGTGAAGCGATGGCCCAGACCTACCTTTCCTACAGATATCAGAAGTTTCTTGGGTATAATGGGTTATTACAGAAGGTGCGTGGAAGTATTTTCATCCATAGCCTCTCAATTGACTAAGTTAACTCAGAAAAAGGTTAAGTTTCAATGGTGAGATGATTGTGAGAAGAGCTTCGCAGAACTGAAAACTAGGTTGACTACAACTCATGTTTTAACTCTACTAGAGGGTTCAGACGGTTATGTCATCTAATGTGATGCTTCCAGAGTCGGCCTAAGTTGTGTGTTGATGCAGCGAGATAAGGTTATAGCTTATGCTTCTAGATAGCTTAAGGTGCATGAGAGGAACTATCTGACTCATGATCTCAAGCTTGCAGCAATGGTGTTTGCACTTAAGATCTGGAGACATTACTTGTATGGTGCTCATGTAAAAGTGTTCACAGACCATAAGAGCCTTCAATAAATGTTCACCCAGAAAGATTTGAATCTTCGCCAGAGGAGATGACTTGAGTTCCTCAAGGATTATGATATAAGTGTACATTACCATCTTGGTAAGGCCAATGTAGTAGCAGATGATCTTAGTAGACTATCTATGGGTAGTGTAGCACATGTTGAGGAAGAAAGAAAGAAACTAGCAAATGATGTTCATAGACTGGTGTAACAGTTCAGAATGGGGTAGAATCTTCATTGGTAGCAAAGGTTAAGGAAAGGCAAGACAGTGATCCGATATTGCTTCAACTAAAAGGTGCAGTTCATCAGCAGAGAGTTAAGGTTTTCTCCCAAGGGGGAGATGGTGTGCTTCACTATCATGGTCGATTATGTGTTCCTAAGTTGGGCGAGTTGAGACATCAGATTCTTGCAGAAGCCCATAATTCCAGATATTCTATTCATCCAGGCGCCATAAGATGTACAGTGATTTGCGGGAAGGCTTTTGGTGGAATTGTATGAAAAGGGATATAGCGGATTTTGTGGCTAAGCCCTAATTGTCAGCAAGTCAAGGTAGAACATTAGAAACCAGGAGGTATGACTCAAGAGATCAACATTCCTACTTGGAAGTGGGAAGTGATCAACATGGACTTCATTACAGGTTTACTTCGTACTCGCAGACAACATGACTCCATTTGGGTGATAGTTGATAGAGTTACCAAGTCTGTGCACTTTTTGGCTGTTAAGACTACAAACTCGGCGGAAGACTACGCCAAGCTTTACATTTATGAGATAGTCAGGTTGCATGGAGTTCCATTGTCTATCATCTTAGATAGAGGTCCTCAGTTTACCTCTTATTTCTGGAAGTCTTTTCAGAAAGGTCTTGGTACTCGGTTAACCTTAGCACAACATTTCATCCACAGACGGATGGTTAGGCAGAGCATACCATTCAGACCTTAGAGGAAATGTTGAGAGCTTCCGTGATCAATTTCAAGGGTATATGGGATGATCACCTTCCTCTTATAGAGTTCGCCTACAAGAAAAGTTACCATTTCAGCATTCAGATTACCCCTTATGAGGCATTGTATGGGCGTAGATGTAGATCTCAAGTTTGTTGGTTTGAATAAGTGAAGCATCCTTGATAGGGCCAGATTCAGTTCATGATGCTATGGAGAAAGTTTAGCTCATTAGAGATAGACTTAAGACAGCCCAGAGTCACTAGAAGTCATATGCAGATGAAAGGAGAAGGGACTTAGAGTTCCAAGTTGATGATTGAGTTTTCCTGAAAGTGTCACCTATGAAGGGGGTGATGAGATTTGTCAAGAAAGGGAAGCTCAATCCTAGATATGTAGGCCCTTAGAAGATCTTGAAAAGAGTTGGTAAAGTGGCTTATGAGTTAGAGTTGTCAGCAGAACTAGCAGCAGTGCATTCGGTTTTTCACATTTCATTATTGAAGATGTGTGTGGGTGATCCAGCCTCTATAGTACCATTAGAAAGTGTGCTGCGAAGGATAGTCTCACCTATGAAGAGGTACCAGTTGAAATCTTTGATCGTCAGGTTCTAAGGTTGAGAAACAAAGAAGTCGCTTTAGTTAAGGTTTTGTGGAGGAGTCAGTCTATAGAGGGAGCTACTTGGGAAGCAGCAGCCATGAAGACCAAGTATCCTCATCTTTTTCCTTCCGATTTTATTCCAGCTTGAGGTAATAGTTCCTCTTCAGTTTTTCAGTCATTCATGCACAGATTCAATCTTAGTATCATGTTCCTTCAGTTTGTACTTACATTTTCAGCATATTTGCATGTTCTTGAAACTTAGTTCAGTCAGATGTAAGTTTTCAGTATTTAGTGGTAGGGTTGCAGCTCTTCCCCTCAATCTTCAGCTAGTTTAGTCTTCATTCGAGGATGAATGTTCCCAAGGGGGAGATAATGTAACACCCCGTATCCAAAAATAGACCAAACCAGCAGTTTTCCAAAAGTTGCAGGTGCAACTCACAGTTGCCACCCATGGACCGTAGGGTGACCCACGTCCGTCCTGATGGTCCGTGGATGGCCACCTGCATCCCTCCCCAGAATCAGCCCAGAAATCTTTCTAAGGCATGACCCACAGCTGGACTCACAGTCCGAAGGTCAGGCCACGGCCGTGGTCCTGATCCGTGAATCGAGGCCCCAGGACCAGCTCTTTGAAGATGAACGACGGCCAACCAGAACGGACTGTCGGTCTGGTCCGTCGGTGACCCCGATAGATTTTAAGTCAGGGGTAGTTTGGTCTTTTCCTTATGCGTTGGACCCCTAAATTACTTCATTTACCCCCTAAACTATGTGATTTTGGTCAGTTTTAGCCTAGTAAACTAATTAGAACCTAACCTAATCAATTATTCACCAACAAATCATCAAACTTAGAGCAAAATAGAGGAGAAAGTCAAGCAGCCCTAGTTCAAGAACGCAAGGAGTTTTCATTAGTTCCCGCCCTGAAATCGAAAGATTTCTCCATGAATTTCGTCACCATGTATGTGTAATTTCACTAGTGGGTTCCTTTCACCCATTAGGTCCCTAGAATTCAGTTAGATTCTTGATTCCCTTCATATTGTCTAGACCTAGGGTTTCTAGAATTTCAGCAGATTATTATGAATTAGTTACTTTAATGTTCCTAATCAGATTATCATGATTTTAGTATTATTTTACGTAGATTCTTTCATAAATTTAGAACCCTAGTTATGTAGTTCTTTTAGTTCATGAATTACATATGCTAGGTCAGTTATTTAAGATATACGTGCCTCAGATTTGAATGTTTCATTATTAGTACATTAATGTTGCATTTTCAGTTAGCATTTCAGTATTTTGAGCTATCTAGTATTACAGAAATTCAGTCATAAATTGTTAATTACATAATCAATTGGGAGTAGCTTAATACGGAGTGGACTAGGGTCAGTCACCCTCAAGTCCCAGAACTACGTGCCCCTGTAGGTTGTAAGTCCCCTCTGTGGGCATCAGTTTAGTGATCACGCCAGTCATGCCTCTATACCTCTGGCAAGGTATACTGGGCCCTCTCGATGAGGCGTATACATCGGACTCCACTTTTAGCTCATGTGGTTTTATGTCTGTTATTAGTAGCTCCCACAGTCAGATTCTATTGCATTGACCATGTTATGAGTTACAGTCAAATTTCAGTTTAGTATGTTATAAACTTGGTCATTGCATTCAGTTAGTTCATGTTCAGAATTCTCAGTATAGTATCATGCTTATCTCATATCATTGCTCAGTTATATGTTTTGTTCAGTTATGTATGTTGTTTAACTTTACTCTATCATGCATGCTCAGTACCTTTCAAGTACTGACGCATACCCTGTGCTACATCTTCTCGTGATGTAGGTTCAGGTCCTCAGCATTCAGATCACGCTTAAGTCAGTTCCCTATCTTAAGCTCAACATCATCAGTGGTGAGTCCTCATTCTCCGAGGATTACAGACATGTTTCTTTTCTATTTTTAGTCTTTAGTTTCAACTTTTGCTAGATTTAGCTGGGGCATGTCCCAACACTTCTAGTTAGTTAGAGGCTTATTTTCAGACATAGTTAGATTTAGTTTTAGCACTTGAGTTTTATTTCAGTATCTTAAACTCTACTTAGTTATATATATATATATATTCAGACATAGAATGGGTATTCCCCATCATTTCAGGTTATCTTATGATTTAACTTTCACACATTATTTTCTTACTTTAGTTTATTTAGTATGCTTATGATATGCCAGCAGGGATAGCTTGGGGTCACTCGTGATCCTAGGTCCGTGTCCGCGTCCTGGGGGTAGCTTCGGGGCGTTACATAAATATTTTATAAATTCAATGTTCTTTAATCTTCAGACTTTATTGGAAAGAAGGTTTATAAAGAAAATGAATTCAAATTGCCAATGGATGTACAAAAGGCTAATCGAAGGTTTGTATAATCTAGAATTTGTAAAAGGTGTACAAAAATTTCTTGAGTTCGCAATTAATCATCCTGAAGGGAGGGATGGTGAGAGACTAATGTGCCCATGCAACCGAAAGATATGTTAGAATAGAAACTTTGAAGATGTTCATGCAGTCCATGGACATTTGTTGGGTAATGGTTTTGTCCTGAGATATCATGTTTGGTACTTGCATGGAGAAAGTGACGTTACAAGTATAGATGAACATGAAAGGATGCACAATTTGGATCATACTATGAATAACTCACATGTTACTGTTTATGCATATGATGAGAGTGGACCATCTACTTCATATCATAGAATGGTTCAGGAGGCTGTTGGTCCCTCATTAGATCTGAATGATCGGGATGAATTACCTAACCCTGATGCACATAAATTTTATGATATGATTGATGCTACGAATCAAGAAGTGTGGCCTGGTTGTGAAACACATTCTCAATTATCAGTTGTTTCATGTTTCATCAAGACTGAACACCACCTCTCTGAAAGATGTTTTGATGACATTTTTCAATATTTGAATGAGCTAATTCCGCCGATACCTGATGCCCAAAAATTTCTATGAAACTAAGAAGTTGATGTGGGGAATGAACATGCCAGTCGAAAAAACTCATAGTTGTACTAATGTGTGCATGATTTATTGGGGAGCGGACAGTGAACTTTTGTATTGCAAGTTTTGTAGTCATCCCAGATACAAGACTAGTGGTCAAGGTTCTAATTCAAAGAAAAATCTTATACCATTCAAACAGATGTATTATGTAACGACCAAAGAGCACCCCCTAGCCGTTACATACGTATTCGACCTCTCAGAGGTCTCATACAAGCCTTAGCATTCATTCATCACATAGATCATAAAAGTCACTAAGAATTTAAAAACTTTCCTTACAAAGAAGACATTTCATTAAAAATAGCAAGCAGAAGACTTTCTAGACTCTATACATGATGTCTCAAAACCATCTAATACTTGAATACAACAATGGGACTAAGCCTATACAAGACTTAAACACAATACTAGAAATACATCAAAATGAACATGTAGGGTATTGTCCTTGAATCTATTAGGACTCACCAAGTCTTCATCGTCAACACTTAGAAACCTATCAAGTAGCCATGACATGTCACCATCTCCCAATCCCTACACTTTAGTCAAAAAGGGAAAGAAAGGGGTTAGCACAATTAAGTACTAAGTATGGAGACCATG
>JAJOOF010014608.1:0-21771 GCA_029582545.1 Solanum lignicaule
TACCTACCTAAAGGAGCTTGGCCACCTTGAACTCCTTGCGGAGGAACGCCCTCATCATCTATCTCCTCTTCCGCTCTGCTCCGATTAGCCCTCGTATTCATATCTTACAAACACAAGAGACGGATTAGGAAAAGGACACTTATATACCAAACTCAAAGGGACGACCTCAAAAATAATGAAAGAAAGTGAAACTTCTATCGTCCTACAGACTCTCGTTCATAGATGTGTCGCGACTCACACCGATGAACAAGACTCTACTAGAAATGGCTTTCGAGACTTTGAACCTAAAAGTATTCTTTAAAACATTATGCTCTGATACCAAGTTTGTAACGACCCGAGAGCACCCCCTAGCCGTTACATGCGTATTCAACCTCTCGGAGGTCATATACAAGCCTTAGCATTTATTCATTGCATATATCATAAAAATCACTAAGAATTTAAAACTTTTATTCATTAAAACCATAAGACTTCAAGAGTCATCAACATTTGAAAACATCAATACGCAAGAGGAGCTACTAAGTCTCTTTAGCCAATCTTAGACAAGAACTTAAAATGTACTAAGGGACACGGCCCTTTACAAATGAAATGAAACTTAAGTGTCTATTACAATGACTAGGAAACTTCTAAACATTGCCCTCGAATCTTGAGGACATACCATGGACTTGGAAGAGTGAAGCAATCCAAGCAACTCCAAAGGACAATCTCCTCCTAGTTACCACAGCCTACACTTGTAGTAAAATAGAAGAAAGGGGTAGGTACAACACACGTACTAAGTATGAGGATATGAAAAACATGGTAAAAAGGACATTTGTTCAGAAGTTATGCTTTCATGCCATTATGATTAAATCTCATGAACATCAACATAATAGGCACCTTACAAGTCACAAGCAACAATACAAAGTCATATGCTTCACAATACCTCATAAACATACATAACCCATTTACCTTTACCTTCTTGTCTTGGACCTCCACCTTAAGTAACCCTTAAGCAATACCTTTGTGCATTGTATGGGCAACGTCTCATACCATCACCCACACTAAGGCACCACCTTAAGGTCACACAAAGTGCACTTACCATGCATACCTCAACCTTCACCAATTAATAACATAAGACATATAAGCACATAAGCCAACAAGTCACTTCATAAAACTAGAACACTCACCAAATGTCATCCCAAGACTCACCTAAGTAAGACATGGTGAAACAGCCCATACTACCTCTCCATACCACACCCAAGTGATCCTTAAGGCTACAGAAAACAAGCTCCATTCACATCTCAACATAAATCGTTGATTCAACTTAATGCATTTAGACAACTTCATTCACTAATGACATAAGATCATCACATACATTCCATTCAACATAAGCACTTACATTCAATTCATTATGACTTACTTTCACATTAGCATGCTCAAGGACCAACACTTTTATTAATTAGCCCAATAAGACTCATTCATTCATTATCCTTACTAAGACACACTAAGATCTTCCATAAATGTCTACTTGTGCAATGTCTAGATGATGTCCCATTCCACCACCTATCCTAAGTAGTACACCCGTAAGAGTCCCTAGTTCATTCATTCATTAAGGTGGGGGAAAAACCTCTACCGACATAGACCATGGAGCTTGACATGGAATCCCGGTAATACCCTTACCGGATGAGGGATCCCTACTTGCCTAAGGTAGGGTCATTCTTTTAGTCTTTATGTTGTAGAGACCACTAGCTAGTCCTATGTGGGCACATAGTTAAGGGATACAAGGATTGCTTCTAAGTACTCTCATCTCAACTCACGAAGGAGCACCCATCTTAAGGGTTGCTACTAAATACTCACATCTCAACTAACGAAGGAGTATCCACCCATCTTCATATCTTCTTGGTGCTAGACATTACTTCCACACGGAGTTAGGACATTCATTTCATTCATTCATTTAGGGGTAATGATTGCTACTAAGTACTCTCATCTCAAATCACAAAGGAGTACTCATCCTAACCCAATATTCATTCATTTAGGAAGCTCTTGGATTCAAAGATGAGAAAAACTTTCATCTAGGAACCCTATTCATTTAAAGGATTACTTGATGAAACTATCCTTACAATAGACCCAACATTCATTCATTAGCATTAACTCCCATTCTTTTCATTCATTCACACATTCTTTCATTCTTTTTATTCATTCTTCACTAGGTGTGAGAGTAGGTAAACATAGTCTACCCTAACCTTACCTTCATTATAAGTCATTCAAAGAAGACAACAACCAAGAATAACACAAAAAGTCTCTTACACAAGGTCACCTTTCATACTCTTACACCATACACAAATTCACATCATATCACATTACCTTCACATAATCAACATTACTCAAAACAACAATCATCCAACTTTGCCTACAAGGCCATGATCACAAAATGATTATAAAGTAAACACCTCCCCACTTTCAAAGGGATCAAACCTCACAATTCTAACATCTACAACATATATATATATAATACTAGAATAAATAATCTATTTACAACTTCAGCATCATCATAAGCCTTAGGTTACAATTGAAATACTTTCATGCAAGAACCCCAGCTTAGAATTGAAATTGGGGTTTTTAGTGTTTTGAAAAACATTGAAATCACTTTGATTTGGCTCATTGATTGAAAGGAAAATCAAAGATAAAATCCCCATACCTTTGTGTTTAATTTCCTTAAGCATTTGAAGAGAAATCAGTGGAAACCCACCCCCTATCTTGAGGCTTCATCAATGTCTTCCATGGAGTTCTAGAGACAATTTTTATGAGCGAGAAGGTTCAATTTGGATAATGAGGTCTAATTCTAGGTTTCACGGTTTTAACCACTTAAAATAGCCTAAAATAGGTAGAATAACCGTGTATAATATTTCCCTAAACTACCCCTCACTTAGTTGGGCCTTTTAAACAAGTCAAACTTGAGTTTTATTCTCTCAGATTTGGTCGGGACACAAGTTCGCGACGCAGAGGTGTTCCCACAAGTTTCTGGAAATTAAATTTTGAGACAGAAGAGTCCGGACATGTCCGCGATGCGGACCAAACTTTTGGCCCTTGGTGGAGCTAGTCCGCGACGCGGACATGCTCCCTCCATGCACATTCTCAAGCTGCCTTGGCAGCTTGTTTGGCCAAGGGTTGGTGTCCTCCTCGGGGACCCTTAGGGTGGTCCCGGGGAGTTGTACCCTAATGTTTTGACCCCTATAACATTTGTTAAGACACTAGGATCACCTCCACTGATTTTAGACTCCAAACAACACATAAAAACATGAACAACATACTAGAACACACCAACACGTAAAAGACTAGTTTTCGAACGTCTTGGTCGTCTCTTGACATTTGACTTCCAAACTTTTTAAAACTGACTAAAAAGGCTATTCTTCATTATTCAAACAAGTTATTAATGCATAACACCCATGTGAGGCTCTACTTTATCCTACTTCATTTTGAGGGGTGCTACAATATCCCCCACTTGGGAACATTCGCCCTCGAATGACACTTCAAACATTATTGAGTAATGACTCTAGGACTAGCAGCCCACAACAGGCATGTAATATCATTACTACAGCACACATCAAGGAGGAAACATCAACTCCACATAAAAAGCATTACAACAAGACTTTTATGCAATTCAAGGAAGTAAGAATAACATCTACCACTCAATATGCACAAAGCTTTACCATTTCTCATTTCTTTGGAGGAACTCCCTTCTCCATAGCATATCATGCTCATTACAAAATTTATAGGCTCACCTTAAAATTTCTTTCAAAAGCATAATCATGCAACATCAAGATCACATCAAGGCATGCTCAACTAGGCATCACATGGAGCAATTTAAACAATTCTGCATAAATGCATATAAATCATGAGGGACATAATCATGAAAACTCATTTATTTACTTAAACAATAATTCAACTAAAATATGCACATCATAAGGAGAACATGGAAACTCAAGTCACATTAGACTACAACATGCAACATGCTACTAAGAACTCTTTGTTTCAAGCTTGAATTAGAATAGAAAGAAAAGATAAGGATATCAACAACCTTACTACTCCACTCATCATCCCCCACTTGGGGTAAACCCATCTAAGTTTATCATCAAACAACAAAGAAAATTGACTTACCTTCATTTGTTCCCTTATCCTTGTTAGCTTAAAGCATAAAGAAATGGTTCCTCTTAGGAGGGTTTGGATCCGGGCCGTCATGAGCAATTTGATTGATCTCTTTCCCTTTTACTTTAAGTATAGGGCAATCTCCCATCTTATGACCCTTACTCCCACATCCAAAGGATCCATCCGCAACAACAAGACACTTGCCCAAATGTTGCTTTCCACAAGTAGCACACCTAGGCCTCTCAAAAGTAGAACCACCTCCATTCCCTCTTTGAGGTTTAGGGTTAGACACCCTATCATTGTTGACCATTGAAGTATCATGGTTATAGAACCTCTTCTTAGACCTAGATTGGTTTTGTTCATCCGGCCTAGCCCTCTTCATAACTCTATTCATCTTCCTAAGATTCGTCTCCTCAAGTTGTTGAGCATAAACCATAAGCCTAGAGATATCCATATCATGATGGAGCATGGCCGTACGAGACTCGTCTTCAACCAAACCGGAAACCCCCATCACAAACTTATTCATTCTACCCCTAGAATTTGCTACCAAGGAAGGAGCATACTTAAAGAGTTGGGTAAACTTGAGAGAGTATTCCTTCACACTCATATTCCCTTGACGTAGGTTCATGAACTCAACCAACTTTTGCTCCCTCAACTCTAAGGTGAAAAACCTATCAAGAAAGGTCATCTTAAACACTCCCCAATATATTGGGTCAACCCCTATGGGTCTCTCATCCCTCCATTGTTCAAACCACACTTGAGCTTCATCCCTGAGTTGGTAGGAAGCCAACTCCGCCTTCTCCCTAGAAGTCACTCCCATTGCATGCACAATCTTAAACACCTCATCTATAAAGTTATGTGAGTCCTCATCTACCTTAGAGCCAAAGAAGGTAGGAGGATTCATCATTGTGAAACCCCTTAACCTTGAGGCCACGGTACTCTCAATAAAATTTACCCTAGGCCTCACATCTCTATTTGCTTGAGTAGTCATGGCACGGGCCAGGGAAAGAAAAAACTCTCAAATGCCCCCATTAGTCATATCCGTGGGAACCATCGGAACCACATTCTCTTACCTACCTAAAGGAGCTTGGCCACCTTGAACTCCTTGCGGAGGAACGCCCTCATCATCTATCTCCTCTTCCGCTGTCCTCCGATTAGCCCTCGTATTCATATCTTACAAACACAAGAGACGGATTAGGAAAAGGACACTTATATACCAAACTCAAAGGGACGACCTCGAAAATAATGAAAGAAAGTGAAACTTCTATCGTCCTATAGACTCTCGCTCATAGATGTGTCGCGACTCACACCGATGAACAAGACTCTACTAGAAGTGGCTTTCGAGACTTTGAACCTAAAAGTATTCTTTAAAACATTATGCTCTGATACCAAGTTTGTAACGACCCGAGAGCACCCCCTAGACGTTACATGCGTATTCAACCTCTCGGAGGTCATATACAAGCCTTAGCATTCATTCATTGCATATATCATAAAAATAACTAAGAATTTAAAACTTTTATTCATTAAAACCATAAGACTTCAAAAGTCATCAACATTTGAAAACATCAATACGCAAGAGGAGCTACTAAGTCTCTTTAGCCAATCTTAGACAAGAACATAAAATGTACTAAGGGACACGGCCCTTTACAAATGAAATGAAACTTAAGTGTCTATTACAATGACTAGGAAACTTCTAAACATTGTCCTCGAATCTTGAGGACATACCATGGACTTGGAAGAGTGAAGCAATCCAAGCAACTCCAAAGCACAATCTCCTCCTAGTTACCACAGCCTACACTTGTAGTAAAATAGAAGAAAGGGGTAGGTACAACACACGTACTAAGTATGAGGATATGAAAAACATGGTAAAAAGGACATTTGTTCAGAAGTTATGCTTTCATGCCATTATGATTAAATCTCATGAACATCAACATAATAGGCACCTTACAAGTCACAAGCAACAATACAAAGTCATATGCTTCACAATACCTCATAAACATACACAACCCATTTACCTTTACCTTCTTGTCTTGGACCTCCACCTTAAGTAACCCTTAAGCAATACCTTTTTGCAATGTATGGGCAACGTCTCATACCATCACCCACACTAAGGCACCACGTTAAGGTCACACAAAGTGCACTTACCATGCATACCTCAACCTTCACCAATTAATCACATAAGACATATAAGCACATAAGCCAACAAGTCACTTCATAAAACTAGAACACTCATCAAATGTCATCCCAAGACTCACCTAAGTAACACTTAGTGAAGCAGCCCATACTACCTCTCCATACCACACCCAAATGATCCTTAAGGCTACAAAAAACAAGCTCCATTCACATCTCAACATAAATCGTTGATTCAACTTAATGCATTTAGACAACTTCATTCACTAATGACATAAGATCATAACATACATTCAATCCATTATGACTCACTTTCACATTAGCATGCTCAAGGACCAACACTTTCATTAATTAGCCCAATAAGACTCATTCATTCATTATCCTTACTAAGACACACTAAGATCTTCCTTAAATGTCTACTTGTGCAATGTCTAGATGATGTCCAATTCCACCACCTATCCTAAGTAGTACACCTGTAAGAGACCCTAGTTCATTCATTCATTAAGGTGGTGGAAGAGCCTTAACCGACATAGACCATGGAGCTTGACATGGAATCCCAGTAATACCCTTACTGGATGAGGGATCCCTACTTGCCTAAGGTAGGGTCATTCTTTTAGTCTTTATGTGGTAGAGACCACTAGCTAGTCCTATGTGGGCACATAGTTAAGGGATACAAAGATTGCTTCTAAGTACTCTCATCTCAACTCACGAAGGAGCACCCATCTTAAGGGTTGCTACTAAATACTCACATCTCAACTAATGAAGGAGTATCCACCCATCTTCATATCCTCTCGGTGCTAGACATTACTCCCACACGGAGTTAGGACATTCATTTCATTCATTCATTTAGGGATAAGGATTGCTACTAAGTACTCTCATTCAACTCACGAAGGAGTACTCATCCTAACCCAACATTCATTCATTTAGGAAGCTCTTGGATTCAAAGATGAGAAAACCTTTCATCTAGGAACCCTATTCATTTAAAGGATTACTTTATGAGACTATCCTTACAATAGACCCAACATTCATTCATTAGCATTAACTCCCATTCTTTTCATTCATTCACACATTCTTTCATTCTTTTCATTCATTCTACACTAAGTGTGAGAGTAGGTAAACATAGTCTACCCTAACATTACCTTCTTTATAAGTCATTCAAAGAAGACAACAACCAAGAATAACACATAAAGTCTCTTACACAAGGTCACCTTTCATACTCTTACCCCATACACAAATTCACATCATATCACATTACCTTCACATAATCAACATTACTCAAAACAACAATCATCCAACTTTGCCTACAAGGCCATGATCACAAAATGCTTATAAAGTAAACACCTCCCCACTTTCAAAGGGATCAAACCTCACAATTCTAACATCTACAACACATATATAAAATACTAGAATCAATAATATATTCACAACTTCATCATCATCATAAGCCTTAGGTCACAATTGCCAATTCAAGGCCAACATCTAATATAACACAATTGACCATCAATTCCTCATAATTCAATATAGAACAATACATAAATCCATAGCCCATAACAATCTACACATTAATATCAGATTATTAGCTCATAATCAATAGATCCGTTTTAGACCCAAAATTAGGATTTCAAGATATGCAAGGGTTCATGGAGTTTTTTATCTTAAAACCATCAATATTAATATAACTCATCGTTTGAAATACTTTCATGCAAGAACCCAGGGTTAAAATTGAAATTGGGGTTTTTAGTGTTTTTGAAAAACATTGAAATCACTTTGATTTGGCTCTTTGATTGAAAGGAGAATCAAAGATAAAATCCCCATACCTTTGTGATTAATTTCCTTAGGAATTTGAAGAGAAATCAGTAGGAACCCATCCCCTAGCTTGAAGCTTCATCAATGTCTTCCATGGACTTCCAGAGAGAGAATTTATTTGAGTGGGAAGGTTCAATTTGGATAATGAGGCTAAATCTAAGTTTTGGGGTTTTAACCACTTAAAATATCCTAAAATAGGTAGAATAACCGTTTATCATAATTCCCCAAACTACCCCTCACTTAGTTGGACCTTTTAAACAAGTCAAACTTGAGTTTTATTTTCACAGATTTCGTCGGGAAACACGTCCGCGACGCGGAGGTGTTCCCACAAGTTTCTGGAAATTAAATTTCGAAACAGAAGAGTCCGCGACGCGGACCAAACTTTTGGCCCTTGTTCGAGCTAGTCCGCGATGCGGACTTGCTCCCTCCTTGAATATTCTCAAGCTGCCTTGGCAGCTTGTTTGGCCAAGGGTTGGGGTCCTCCTCGGGGACCCTTAAGGTGGTCCCGAGGAGTCGTACCAGAACATTTTGACCCTAAAAACATTTATTAAGATACTAGGATCACCTCCACTGATTTTAGACTCCAAACAACACATAAAAACATGAACAATATACTAGAACACACCAACACGTAAAAGACTAGCTTTCGAACATCTTGGTCATCCCTTGACGTTTGACTTCCAAACTCTTTAAAACTGCTAGAAAGGTTGTTCTTCATTATTCTAACAAGTTATTAATGCATAACACCCATGTGAGGCTCTACTTTATCCTACTTCATTTTGAGTGGTGTTACACCAAAGCTCAGAAATCTCGTAATAAACCACTAGCCACAAAACTGATGACCCTGACCGTCGGACCCTACATTTGGGGAAATGTAGGCAAAAGTATGTGTTAGTACAAAATAATGTACCAAGTATGATAGCTATGTATAAAAATATTAAATCATGCTAAAATAGGACATTTCATGACATTGAATTGGCCAAGCTAAAACATTATATAAAAGGGTTCGAAACGTAAGTCATAAAACATGGTCAATGCAAGCTACATCATTTGAAACCTTTGAACACATATGATATACTTCTTGAAGTAACCTTTGTTCTTTATTAATGTGGAAATTAGCCTTAACCGACATAGAGACCAGGTGAGCAATAAAATGAACTTCTAGCTTAGGTGGATCCACTAGCTAATGTCTATCTCGACAATCATCCTATTGGGGCACATAGGTAAGGGATCAGGAGATTGCTTCTAGAAACCCGGCCTCTACTAACGGGAGCGTTTCCATATCGATATCCTCTCAGTTCTAAGCATAAATCCAACGGAATAGTCATTTCTTACTTGTTCTTATTATCTATGGAAGGGCATGTCATCTTGACAATCCAAGCTAAGTTATTATCCATGGAAATATATCATTCAATAACTAATCCAAGCTAGGTTTCATTAAGACAGATCTTAATCTTTGATTCAATTAGGTGAGAAGACCTTTCAACCTTAGAATCCTTATTATGTGAGTAAACCTTTCACAATCATGCTTTCATGTGTATATGAGAAAATCCTTTCATCAACACAACATCAACATCATCATTATTGATACTTTACTCTCAAAGCATCCTTAAAACATTTGCATAGATTTCATAAGAACATGCATAATTCCATAAATTACCTTTCAAGGTTCACAACCCATTTTCAATCATCAACATTTAGAAAACATGGGTTAGATATGGATTTCATCATTAATTAATGTAATTCTGTCAATGCATGCTTGACTTCATAAAACTCATCTTTCATAAGGAAAACCCACATCATATGATCATAATTTGGAGCACGTGGGGATTTATTTGGTTCATAGAGAAATCATCATAAAATCATAGCATTTCATCAATTCATGAATAAGAGATCATAATTCAATCATATAAATCAATAATCAAGAGAACCCATGACAATTGAAGAAACCCCTAACTCAATTGGGATTTTGAACTTTGGAAATAGGAGAATTCGGGAACTCCATGAATGGAAGGAATCCATGGATGAAAACTATCATACCTCAATGTCAATTTCTTATCTTCAATGGAGGAATAGAGACTTGACTTGAAACCCTAGGAGAGAGAAATATCATTTGGAGAGAAAGAACTTGATTTCTTTTGGTGATTTTTTAGAGAATGATTTGGGAAATTTAGGGGTTAAAATACTTATATAGGGGTCATAGTGAAGGGTAAAATGACAGAGTATTAGAATATACTAATTAGGAAAAAACCCAACTCCCCCTGAAAAATAACTAGCGACTCATGACCCACGGACCCTAACCGACGGCCCGTCTTGTTAGTCTGTCGTCTGGATCACAGAGTGGGAGTTTGGGGGTCTAGACCATGGGCTCTCAAACCACGGACCATGGTCCCACCAATATTTTGTTGGTCTGGCCTTGGTTATATGTCCCCCTAACTCCTTTTTGGGTGGCCAATCCACAGACCACACATACGGTCTGTGGTCCCATCTACGGGCCATGGGTGGCTTCCGTCGAATGGCACCTCCAGCTTTTGAAAAAATAATTTCTTGCCCCTTCTCAAATCCGAGGTATTACAATGATCCATAAGTCCATAACATACTTAGATGATGGGAGAGGGTGATTATCATAGATATGGGTGCACGTCGATCTTTTGGCACATCTAAATACCACATCTGCATTGTGAAAGAGGCCGATCGTAGAGAATTAAGTGAAGAAGAGTATTATGGGCATGCTGGTGAAAGATAAAATATACGGGGATGCAATTTATGCAACCTTGGATATGAAGTCACTACAAATATAAGAGAGAAAATTGAACCAAGATCTTAGGATGAACATCTTTAAGATTTCAAATTTTTAGGATAACTTTCCCATGTTACCCATTTCCCTTTAGTTATTTTTCAGCTTTTGTTTTTAATTATGATGTAATAGTTGAATTTTATTAAATAAATTTGTTTTTTCTCTTTTTATTTTCCTCTAACTCTAAACTCCAAATTAGAAAATATGGCTTGAATTAATCATTGTGTATCACTTAATTGTCGTTTTAAGCCTACCTCTTACTGAACGAGGCTCCTTGCATTTTAGGGCCTTTTTTTAGAAAAATATCTCAATTTATGCAATGTTCTAACTTGGTTTTCTTTTGATTTTTCTTTTTGTTTACCCCTCCCCAGCAGTTGATCTGTGGACCATGGTTTACCACACATGATCAAAGGGCGCTCTTCCTTCTTCGCCTAGTTCTAATTTCAAAGGAAATAGAAAGATGGGTGATAACAATGTTATCACAAAATTGGTTGAAACTATTGAAGAAGTATATCCCTTGAGTTAATTGGTCTCAAGGTTGGAGCAGAAAATAACGAATTAGAAAAAGATATAGCTGATATGTGTGAATGGGCTAAGTTTTTACTCTCTATCAATCCCTAGTTAGAGACGAACATGGATAACTAGCCTGGCGCAAATCAAGCCACCTTTCAAAATAATCCTCCATCAACTCACCCTACTTCCCATCTTCCTAATCAGCCAAGCTCCATCCACATTTCTCCAACAAACGCTATGTTTCAAAATTATTCATATGCTTCTTAACCCCCATATATTACTTCACGCCTAAAGAATTTCACCATACAAGCTCCTTTATATCAAACACCTCTATACAAAGCTCCTTGGCATCGTGCACCGCTCATACCATATCAATTGCCTTCATACCAAATCTCTCCATATCAAAAACCTCCTCCACCAAATAAACAACCTACATATCCTATCTACAATGTTAAAAACTTCACTCAACAACATATTCGCAAAAACTTATTCAATGTTGAGAAGAAGCCCATCAAAATTTACACTATTTTAGCCGAACTCATAGATCAACTCTATGAAAAACTAAGGATTGCTGGCCACATTTTACTTGTATGCAAAATAGAAATGGGTATACATACAAAAGGGATCGAACAATCTAATGTTTGTTCTTATTACTTAAGGATGAAAGGACATAGCATAGAATAATGTCGTGATCAAAAAGACAAGATTCAACAATTGGTTGATACTAAATTCATACACTTGAAAGACTTTGTGCGAAAAGAATCCTAGCAGTAAACATGTTGAAAGTCATTTGAAGTATTTTTCAATAAAAGTCTTGTGCCGTTTGAGTTTAAGTTCTCTACATTCGGGCTCCATCAAGTTCTGACAAGGAAAGTACTAATGTTAGCATATGGACAATAAAGTTTGGTCAGAAACTAACATTTCAATTGTTGCTTAAGAGTGTTCCGTTTGATGTCTTTAATTATGCTCTTTTACTTTGTATTTGAAACTATGTTAGACCTGATTCCCGTTTAAGAGGGATACGTAGGCACTCCTATGGAATTTGGTCTTATCTTAATAAAATTTTATATTTTCTCTCAAAATGTAACTGAGGCAAAAAATTTGAGAGGGTCTCAAAATTCCATCAAAAACATTTTCTCCGGAGCATGCAACTGGGGCAGAATTTTTTTAGAGGACCTCAAAAGTTTCGTCAAAAGAGCATTTTTTTTTATAAGTGGCAATATTGGGGCAGAATTTTTTAGAGGATCTCAAAAATTTAATCAGAGGACTATCCGTTTGTAGGTCACAAGACTGGAACAATTTTGAGAGGACCTCAACAATCCCATTTTATTAGGGATCATAAGAGTGGGGCTTAATTTTTGAGAGGGAAAAAACTTTTGATCTATGGAGAAACATTCGGAATTCTAAAAGTTCCACACCAGGGAAAACTTTTTTGAGGAAACCTCAAAAATTTTGGCGAAATTGAATTCACAATATAAGGACGATCTTCAAATAAACATCAAAGGAGCGTGTTGATCAAAATAGAGATACTTATCAATCTCCCCTCTTATAAACTAATTATTTTTCCTTTAATTCAGAAAAGACAGGTATGCAAAAAAAAGTGATTCCAACAATCGTCTGAAGGATCAAGCTAATTTATACTGTTATATTGAGCTTGAAAAATCACCAGTAAATGTCACCCTATCCTCCCAATAATATGAAGAATGAAGCCACTTATATTGATCCCAACAATCGCTAGTAAATGGCACTCCATCCTTCAAATAAGACGAATGTCCAAGTCGACGATATTCTTAACTATCACAATGAGCCCGAAATGATAAGATAAATGCCAAGGTACTTTAAACCGAGCTCGACAAATTTCAAGTAAATGGAACTATATCCCTTCAACTATTATATTATTCCATAGAAATTGCATATGCTCGAAAATTACATGTGCTCAAGAATTTACATTGTGCCCAAGAATTTGCATTGTGCCCAAGAATTGCATTGTACCCAAGAATTGCATTATCCCTGAGAATTTCATGTGCCCAAAAATTGTATTATGTCCAAGAATTTGCATTGTGCCCGAGAATTGCATTATTGCACGAGAATTTTATGTGCCTGAGAGTTGCATTGTGCCAGCGAATCACATGTGCCCGAGAATCGTCTCTGCCCAAGAATTGCATCTGTCCAAGAATTTGCATTATGCCCGAGAATTGTATTGATCCCAAAAATTTCATGTGCCCGAGAATGGCGTGAGCTTTAGAATTGCATTGTGCTCGAGAATTGCATTATGCTCGATAATTGCATATTCCTAAGAATTTCATTCTGTCCAAGAATCGCATGTGACCGAAAATTGCATTGTGTATGACAACTGCATGTGCCCAAGAATTGCATTGTGCTCGAGAATTGCAGTGAGCCCGAGAATTGCATTGTGCCTGAGAATTGTATTGTTCCCAAAGATTGCATGTATCCGAGAATTACATGTGCCTGAAGATTGCATTGTGCCAGAGAATCGCATTGTGCCCGAGAATTACATTTTTCCTGAAATTGCATGTGCCTAAGAATTGCATGTGCCAAAGAAATTGCATTGTTCCCCAAAACTGCATGTGTCTGAGAAGGAGCTACCGTTGAATCAAGATATGAAACTCACATTTGAGCTCGAGGAATACATTTGTACGAAGTTTCTATCAACTCAAGCCACAAGTATCACTTAATACCTAAATTACATCGAAACAAATATGCTCTTTTTACTCATATTTTCTGTTCTGAAGGCAATATCATTCATGACCTGGAGACATCATTTCATGGCCTGAGGATTTCATTTATTCTTATCATGATCTGAAGGTGTCATAGTCTAAGGGTATCATCTTTCATGGCCAAAAGACACCATTTTCATGATCTAAGGATTTAATTTATGTTTATTATAATCCAAAGGTGTCATAGTCTAAGGGCATCATATTTCATGGCCCACAGACACCATTTTAATGACTTGATGATTTAATTTCTGCTTACCATGATCCGAAGGTATCATAGTCTAAAGGCATCATTTTCATGGCCCACATACAACATTTTCATGACCTAGGGATTCAGTTTTGCGTTACATGGCCCTAGCCATCATAGCCTAAGACATCATCCTCATAGTCTTAAGGCAAATAGGATGGTCGATATGAGAAATTACATTATGTTTATAATTATTATTAGATAGATCTACCTTAACCATTTATTTAGTCGTGTCACAAGCTACAAGTTTGTAGATTGTAGAGAAGATCTATGACCCTTTTAGATATGACCATCGTACTGATATATATCACAATAAAAGCCTTCTCAATTTTCCTCTACTCATATGATCTCGTCCTCTCATAACTTAAGTCATTCTAAAGTCCTTAGACTATTCATTCCACTCCTGGCTCCACTCTTATCTATTGAAGCTGATGTCGCTTTTGTTCGAATCTCGTACCATTATTTTAATTTTAGGAATATAGTTGTTCCTAAATCTAGAACTACACATGGCCTAATTCTCGTAATACCAGAGATATGTAGGCGACTTATAATCGAAAGCTAGTCATACCTTGTCACAACCCAGACCATCGTGATTGGCACCCACACTAACCCTCCTGTGGGAGAACCATTTATACTAATTAGCTAACCAACTTATTCAAAATACTAAAGCATGTAAAGATACGGAAGCAGGTTTAAATGCTAAGGAGTTCCCATAAACTCCAACAAAATCTAACAACCAAGGTAACGTTGCGGAAATAACACCTAGAGCCTGAAAGTCAATGTACCAAAACTATAACAATGAACCAAAAGTCTAAAGGAAAATGGGTGCAACCCAACTAAACATAAGAATATCTGATTAACTATTTTAAGTCCGAATAAGATGGACTAAACAGAAAGAGAACTCATGGCATCCTAGAAGAATTGGCTCACCCTTGAATTCGAACGATCACTGATCTTCTAAGCGAGGTCTATCAATAGCCGCCTGAAGATGTCCTGTACTCAACAAAGAAAGAGCAAGTGCACTATCACTACACAACCACAGTGTACTGGTAGGATCACGCGGGTATCCCACTAAGTGCAACATACATAAGCCAATACAACATAATAATAACATGCATACACCGAACATATACAATATCATCACGATTTATGAACAACATACAATTTCACATTTCTCAAGATACAGAATTATGTCAAGTCATTAGTTCTCTCATAGAACCCAAACCCAAACTATTAGCATACCAGAACGTGGTACCCGATCCAATGTTTATGCCGGAACGTGGCAACCAATCCCATATTTTTGTCGTAACGTGGCAACCGATCTAAGTTAGTGTGTTAGAACGCAACACCCGATCCTTTCAACAATCCATAATCACATTTAGAGGTATATTCTCAAATCATACAATCAAGTCATGATTCATTGCATTCATCATTCATCTATCTCATTTACAACTAGTGTTATCAATAATGCAACATCCGCATACATACAAGTATTATAATGAAACAAGAACAGACATATATCACACAATCATGAAATCACAGGCATCACCTACCTCGAAACAAGCTTGAATCCTCTAAGAAACTTGATTCTTCCCTTTCCGGATTCGTTCCGCTTGTTCTCGGTCTACAAACAATTAATATAACACGGGAATCAATAAATAATAACTAATTATCCGAATTACCAACAATTTTATCAATCCTAGATCAAACCCATGATCCCAATATCTAAATTATGGCTTTTCCCACCATAATTTCCAGGTCAAAATCCTCCCCAATCAATAATTACCCACGAAACTAAGTTCTACAGATCGAAAAATGGATTCGGAGAGTGAAAATATTACTTTTAGCCTCAAGAATCGTAGCAAACTGTCTAGAAAACACATGAACTTAGGGCAGTAGCTTGGCCTCATGGCCTTGCCTCCCAAGTGGGTAAGAAGTCTTCACGAACCGTGGTCCACAGCATTGGTCATGAAGGTGGTCGTGAACTCTTAGGCAGTGTCTTGCCAAGGTTGGGCAGCCTTGGCCTCTTGGCTTTGGCTCACCCTTTTGCCTTGGTACTTGCCCTTCCCATGCTCAACCAAACTCTCAATGGTAACCTAGGCTACTAGGTCTAATACGTACCTTGACGTTCAACCACTAAACTACTCATTCTAAGCACGTAAAGTCTCATCTATGACTCTATATCTCATACATCAAACCTTAGAACCCTAGCTTGTGGATCTAGTTTGGTCTACTAGTTTCCGGGGTGTTACACAAACGGCATTACTAGAAACTCGTAGTGCCCTTAGTAGGTTCTAAAAGCCGTCTTGGGCACATCATCAGGCCTAATCCTCAACTAATGGTAACCAGACCTTAGATCAATCTTGGAGAAAACTAATGCACCTTGCAATTGGTAAACAAGATCATTTATTTGAGGCAATGGATACTTATTCCGAATGGTGACCCTATTCAATTGTCAATAATCAATACACATCCTCATACTACCATCCTTCTTCTTAACAAACAAAACTGGAGCACCCCACGGGGAAGCACTGGGATGAATAAATCTTTTATCAAGAAGCTCTTGAATTTGAGCCTTAAGTTCTTTTAATTCTGTCGGAGCCATGCGATATGAAGGGATGGAAATGGGACGAGTACTAGGTTCTAAATCAATGTAGAAATCTATATCTCCATCAGGAGGCATACCAGGCAAATCCATAGGAAACACTTCACTAAATTTTGACACAACAGAATAAACTCAATAGATGGAGAATCCACCTCAACATCCCGAATATGAGCCAAATAAGCCAAACAATCCTGCCCTACTAGTTTCCGCCCAAATGGAGGATACTATCTTAACTTGCTTAGGCTTGTACACACCTTCCCACTCTAACTTTTCTCTTTCGGGAATTTCTTGACGTATAGACTTAGTATTACAATTAAGCACGGCATAATAGGGGAACAACCAAGTCATGCCTAATATTATATCAAAGTCAGTCATATCTAAAATCTCCAAATCAGCCCAAGTGTGAAAACCCATAAACAAAATAGGACAGGCACGATAGACATGGATGACTATGAGAGACATCCCAACTGGGATAGAAACATGAATGAGGGCATAATTATATCACAAATCATAGCAAATGCTGAGGCAAATCGCACGGACACATAAGAATAAGTAGAACCCGGATCAAATAACACATTAGCCATCCGGTCAGAGACAAGAATAGTACCTATGATCACTGCGTCAGACGCCTCTACCTCATTCTTCCCTTGAAAGGCGTAATAATAAGCCCTATCATCATGACGGGTGGCTTCCCTTCCTGGTTGTACCATACCTCTGCATGCGTGGCCTCACTGATTTCCTCCTCGCCCACCTTGTGGATTCCCTCAACCAGTATTACCATTTCCCGTAGGTACCAATGCTCTAGTCTGCTGCTGCGCGGAATCCATCACATGTGGGTAGGGATAATATCTCCTCCTATGCCCAGGTTCTCCACAGTTATAGCAAGTACGATTGAAGGATGGCCTGCTCCCCGCCAAAGGTGCGACTGCCTAGCTATCATGAATCAAATTATGAGGTGGAGTTCCCGAGTAATTACCTATAGAGGCGGGCATAGCGGGCTGAATTGTCCTGGCTGCAGGTTTTGGCCTACCTAAACCTCTGGAGTAAGATCCTTGAAAGTTTCCTGAATTTTTGGCTTCCTTAGCCAATGCCTTGGCCTAACCGTCTTGCCTCACCCCCTCCACTTTCTTCACAAAGTGTATTACCTCATTGAAGCTTTTCCCTGCAGAGGTCATATGAACAGATAATACTTTCAACTCAGAATTTAGTCCCTTAATAAATAAACGGATCCTCTCTTCTTCAGTAGTTACCAGTTGAGTATCATCTCTAGACAAGGCATGGAACTTAGCCTCATAAGCAGCCACAGACATACCACCTTGTTCTAAAGCCATGAACTCATCCTACTTGCGATCCCTTAGAATCTGAGGCACATACTTCTCTAAAAACAGGGCATGCAACTAGGTGCAAGTGAGTGGGGTAAAACTGAAGATTTACATTCCACATAAGCTCTCCACCACTGCTTGACATCACCTTTCAACCCCATGTTGATGGACAATTCCCAACTTATGAAGCCTCTTATAGCAATCTAGGATGAACTCATATGCATCCTCACTCTCGGACCCATGGAACACAGGCAGTTTCAACTTGAAGAACTTAGTCAATATATGATGCTCATTACCAGTCATAACAGGACCAAACAAAGGACGGAAGAAATCATCATTACCTCCAGTTCCACCCACCTTGGGGACAGTGATAGCAATAGGGGGATTGGTGGGAGTTTGAGTTGCTTGAACAGAGGGAAGCACTCCAGGACCAACACCAATCCTTTCAAAAACGTCATGATCTGTTGAGCTAACATTGGGTCTAAAAAAGGAATACATGTAGTCTCAGCCTGCACTTCTTTCTCTTGTCCAACACTTTCTTCATTCTGAACCTTGATATTCTCTTCTACCTCTTCATGATGCGCAAGAGGGACCTCATTCCTGGGAGCATTTTCAACCGGCGCTCCATCCATAGTAGGCGCCACCTTTCCTTGGCCTCTACCCCTAGCTCTTTCTCTACCCCTGCCTCGCCGCGACCTCCCGCTGCAGATTCTTCAGCTGGATCATTTACTGGAGCTATGGGCCTGATGTTGTTGAACCTAATGTTAACCATCTGTGGACTGAAGAGTGAAGGAGTTTAGATGCCAATTCAAATCGGCAGATACCAAATGGAATCAGGTTATAGCACGAAAGGAGACAAAAGAAGACAGAGAGATTTCCTAAAGTCCTACAGCCTCTCAAAGAAAAGAACAGACGTCTCTGTACCATTCCGCAAGACCTAGTGGACTCATTTTGGTACATCGAGATCAACGAACCTAGGGCTCTGATACCAACTTTGTCACGACCCAGACCATCATGATTGGCATCCACACTAACTCTCTGATGGGAGAACCAACTTAATCAAATTATTAAAGCATTTAAAGATACGGAAGAAGGTTTAAATGCTAAGGAAAAGATAGGGAGTTCCCATAAACTCCAACAAAAGTCTAACAACCAAACTAACATTGCGGAATAACCTCTAGAATCTGAAAGTCAATGTACCAAAACTTTAACAATGAACCAAAAGTCTAAAGGAAAATGGATGCAACCCAACTAAACATAAGAATATCGAATTAACTAGTCTATGTCTGAATAAAATGAACTAAACAGAAAGAGAATTCATGGCAGCCTAGAAGAACTGACTCACCCTTAAATTGAAACGATCACTGATCTTCTAAGCGAGGTCTATCAATAGCCGCCTGAAGATGCCATGTGCTAAACAAAGAAAGAGCAAGTACAGTATCACTACACAACCAAAGTGTACTGGTAGGATCGCGCGACTATCCCACTAAGTGCAACGTACATAAGCCAATACAACATAATAATAACATGCATACACCGAACATACACAATATCATCACCATTTATGAACAACGTACAATTTCACATTTCTCAAGAGACACAATTATGCCAAGTCATTGGTTCTCTCATGGAACCCAAACCCAAACTGTTAGAATACCAAAACGTGGTACTCGATCCAATGTTTATGCCGGAATGTGGCAACCGATCCCATATTTATGTCGGAACATGGCAACCGATCCAAGTTAGTGTGTCAGAACGCAACACCCAATCCATTCAACAAGCCACAATCACATTCACAAGTATATTCTCGAATCATACAATCAAGTCATGATTCATGGCTTTCATCACTCATCTATCTTATTTACAACTAGTGTGATCAATAATGCAACATTCACATACATACACGTATTAAAATGAAGCAAGAACAAACATATATCACACAATCATGAAATCACAGGCATCACCTACCTCGAAACAAGCTTGAATCCTCTAAGAAACTTGATTCTTCCCTTTCCGGATTCGTTCCGCTTGTTCTCGGTCTACAAACAATTAATATAACACGGGAATCAATAAATAATAACTAATTATCTGAATTACCAATAATTTTATCAATCCTAGATCAAACCCATGATCCCAATATCTAAATTATGGCTTTTCCCACCATAATTTCCAGGTCAAAACCCTCCCCAATCAATAATTACCGACGAAACTAAGTTCTACGGATCGAAAAATGGATTCGGAGAGTGAAAATATTACTTTTAGCCTCAAGAATTGTAGCAAACTGTCTAGAAAACACATGGGCTCGTTCCTTAGCTCTCAAGTTTGAAAATTGCAGAATAAAACATTTTTGGGGTTTATTTCCGACTTTAAGTTGCGTCTATCCCGCTTGGCGGCACAAGTCCGGCCGCAGTGGCCCCGCCCTAGCGGGAAAATCCTGCCTTAGTAGCCTGCACGGAACCAGTGAGCAAATTTAATAATTTCAAGACCCCAATTTCACAACACACCTTCAACCAATGACACTCAGAAACTATTCGTTCACGCTAAGATCAATTTCGGGAGTTCTACTCGCCCGAATTCAATTTCATAAAGTCGTACGGGTTCATTCACATCTTAGCTATCTACTCATGTAATTGAAATCATAATTACATCACCCAATTCTTACCAAATTTCCCTAGACTTTAATGACTCCAATTTCGTCCAAATCTGGACTAGGTTGGGAAATTCCAAGTTTACTACCAAAAAGTTTTCCGACCCAAAATTTTTCCCCGTTGGCTTTTCAAAAACGATGGGAACCGGTCGTTACATGCCTTTTTCGAACTCCATATCATTTCAATTGATCTCACTAACATTTTTTCGTTAGTCGGACAAAATAAGCTACTTACTCAACGTTGGTTGCCCGACAATTCATCCTACATTCTCAAGCAATCAAGGGGCAGTTGTTGACACCCAATTTTGACTGACCTATAACCATTGCAAAACCTTTCTCTTATCTTTACGGGTACAAAATTATAAGTAATTTTTTGTAAATATTTATATTTTAATATTCATCATTTGGAAAATTTATTGTAACTATTTTTTGTCATCAAATTATTATTTTTATTTAATATATTTATCGATTGTCATATTTTGAAACAAATATTTTACTTATCGGTTTAAGGTGTTAAATATTTAGGTGTGCTTTTTTATATTATACATTTAATCTTCCTTAAATAATTTAAATCGTAGCCCCTTATATTCAATTTATTTATCTTATTGCCCTTCTTCTGATCCAGTTCCATTTCAATTCCAGCCTTGCATATTCAATTTCATGTAAATTTTATTCACTTGTTCATTTCAATTTTAGCCTATTTTATTTCAATTTAAGAGTATCATATTTCATTTAATCTGAGTCATCCATCTTAATCAATCTTACACCACATATCAATCCTAGCCGCTAATCTGCCTAATCTAACGGTTGTAATCAAACATACAACACCTTCCTATTTTAATACACC
>JAJOOF010014609.1:0-15262 GCA_029582545.1 Solanum lignicaule
CGTACTATGTGGGAGGATTATATTAAAGACTAGTACACTACAATTTATGTTCAATTTTTTTTATTAAATTAAAGTTAGATGAAACAATTACTTAAGTGGAGAACAAATAATTTTGTAATAATTTATTATGCGATTTTATAATTTTTTGTTTACTTGATAAGATTGAATAAACAATTGGGGCTATTTTAATAGTTTTATAATTTATGGGCTTTTTATGTTTATGAGAAAATATACAACACAAAAATTCCATATCATATGTCCAAACAAACCTTCAGTTTCATCTCATGATTCCATATCATAATATCATATCGCATGGCCAAACGGGCCCTTAGTATATCTGACGCAGTTCATATATCTGGTATGCAGTTAAAAGACTTTATTAATTTGAGTATGGCAGAACGTTTACTAAATTACAAAAATTACTCGTCACGAGAATTCCAAAATAAACAAATAAATAATAAAGGTCAATTTGGTAACTTAACATCGTCCCTTTGTTGTATAAATATACCCCAAATCCCAAATCAAGTACTCACAAATTCAAAATTACAATCCTCAAATCACTCTCTGCATAAAAAACTCAAATCTCTGTGTAATCGGAAAACATGTCTCAAGTTATCGCAAGCCACCGTGAAAATGCCGAAGTTTACACAGATCCGGTGGTTTGCAAGCAGAAATCACTTGAACTTCTGAAGGAAATCAACATGCCCAATGGTCTTCTCCCACTTGAAGACATCGTAGAAGTTGGCCGCAACGCTGAAACCGGATTCGTGTGGCTGAAACAGAAGAAGGCGAAAGAGCACAAGTATAAGAAGATCGGGAAGCTCGTCTGGTACGATACTGAGGTGACGGCGTTCGTGGAGAATCACCGGATGAAGAAGCTCACCGGCGTAAAGAGCAAGGAGATCCTCATCTGGGTTACAATTTCTGATATTTCAATTTCCGATCCGGAGTGTAAGAAGATTAACTTTGCTACCCCTACTGGACTTTCTAGGTCTTTTCCTGTGTCTGCTTTTGAAGAGGAGGAGGAAGAGGAGAAGAAGTGAAGTTGAAGGTTTCAGGGGTATTTTAAGGAATTAATAATGTGATTTTCATTTTACTAGTACTATTTAAATTATTAAATTACTGTCTTTTTATCTATTTTAATCCTATCCTATGTAACCAAAGTTAACAGTGAAAATGGAACTATAGTTTATACTGGATTATATTTTTCTATTTTTTTTTTCCTTTGGACCTTTTTAGCTGCATATATAAAATCTACATCTTGATTCATGTTCATATAATTAATAAATTTACAAAATATATTATGTGGTGTATTTGGCATGAATTTTGAACTATAAGAATGTTAAAAATTATTTTACTAGGTAAATATTTGGAATTTTTTTTAATCCCTTCCAAGATCTCTGGCATTTTTGCTTTTTTATAACTAGGTTAGAGTTGAAAGTGAAAGGTGTTTACCATTCGAACAATTTCGATTAATTGGGCAAAAAGATTTATCGAGGATATAGCTCAACATTTTTGGCTTTTTGGTTTAAAGTTGTTCACTATAACTTTTACACCAAGTTAATGTAACTTGATGGAGTGAATATAAATAATCAATTACTGCTGATTATGTAATGTTATTGTATATTTATATGCATAGCATTTATTCATTAATTAAATTTGATATAAATATCGATATATATGCGTATCACCTACTCAATCACAAGATTCTCATCCCAAACCGCACAAAAAGGGAAAAAAAGATATTTCTCCTATAAGAAGAAAAGGCAGAAAAAGAGGGCAGATGCCATGAATTTGGAAATCAAATAGGTGGATTTTTTATTTGTTCGGTATTGAGTTCAACGAAATTTAAATTCGTGCCGAAAAGTCTATGTACTCGAGGACTTGAATCCAAGATCTCTGATTAAGAATGAACGACTCTATACTCAAAAGAACTCGAACCTAAAACCTCTAAGGACCCGTTTGGCCATAGATTTCTCAAGTTATATTTGGGGGGAGATTGGCAAATAGTGTTTGTCCATACAATTTGTCATTATTTGACAAATAACCCAAATTCTCAAATACTAGAAAAAACTAGTATTTGGGTCAAATTTCATTATTTGGGATCTTTTAAAAATTTAAATTCTATACCAAACTTTTATCTTTTACAAAAACACTCTCTATAGTAGTTGTTTGCGTTGTATTACATAGTTTATACGTAAACACCAAAGTAGTGATAGAATATTCAGTGAATATGAAACTGATGATATAATTATTGATGAAAATGATGAACAATCGGCTCAGGGTAACAAAGTCATGTGCTTTGTCTACTTCATGATGTATGGAATGATGCTTGTTGCACTCACTCCGAACTACCATATTGCTCTAGTGTCATGGACACTACTTGTTATTTGTTATAACGAAGATTCAATTGACTTGCAATACAAACCTATGGTTAGTTTTGATAGTTTTTAAAACTTATGAGTGTCAATCATATTTCCTAAAAAAGTGAAATATATTTCTCAAATAGTATGACTAAATACATGGTGAAATTTCACCCAAATTTTAACCCAAATACTCCATATTTATCAAAAGTATTTGAAAATCTATAACCAACGCTAGCTAAATGAGGATGGAATAATATTTACCACTTCACCATATACCCTCGTGGATAAACAGCTGGAATATAGTTCTGAAAAACAAATGAGGGCAGATAGCAATTAAGAGAGGAGAAGGTAGGTGACCTAAATTTTAATTCAAGTAGAAGTACCTTTCTGTCATATGCGTGTGTGTATAGGCACAGCTGAATGGATGCCTAAACTACAACGTGTCAGTGAGTCAAGGCATGGAAATGAGAAGAAGGATTTAGCTCTAACTCAAATTATTAGGGTCATGATCGAGTAATAAATATCATTTTTATTCTTAATCATATGTCAAATTTGACCTTTATCAGATTCAAAATTGCTTGTATAAGATAGTGTTTTATAGGGATATTCACGGTTTGGATAAAAACTGATCCAAATCAAAAAATTGAACCAAATCAATAAAATAAAACCGATTTTATTTGGGTTTGATTTTAGATTTTTAAAAATCGATAGTATTTGGTTTGGTTATGATTTTATTCGAAAAAACCGAAGAAATAACCGAACCGAACTGAACCGATGAATTACATACATATATTTTTATTAATATAAATACTTATAAATATATTGTTTTTATAAACAATTTTAAAGATCTTATACATATTTCCATTAAAAAATCTTTATAATTTACTTATTGAAAGCAAAAATGTCCAAGATGAAATATTTATCTTATTGATTTCATGTATATGAGCATCTATGACAATTTTTTGTGGAACTGAAAAAGTTATTGTCTCTTCCTTCTAGGCCAATATAGTGAATTTTAAAGTTTTATTGATAGTAAATTTAGTGATCTAAAGTTCAATAATTTAAGTCATTCTAACTATTTTTTGTTTTGAATGGATTGTTGTCACTTTTTTCACATTTTGAATGAATTGTTTCTTTTATTTTTGTGTATGGTTAATAATCGAATAACCAAACCAAATCAAACCGAAACCGATAACCACCAAACCGATAAATGTATATTATATTGGGTTTGGTTTGGTTTTGATAATTTTAAAACCAATTAAATTGATTTGGTTTTGATTTTGACCAATAACTGATCCAAACCGACCTGTGAATCCCTAGTGTTTTACTTGAAATTTGAATTTAATTGACTCCTAATGAAAATAGTTGGACATTTCCGATGAAAACCAAAAAAGGAAAAAAAATATTCGATACTAAATAGTTTAAGGGTGAAATTGTCTCTTATTCTCCTTGTTTTGGAACAATCATTAGAAGAAAGGATATTTTTGGTCCATTTGGTTAGTTAGAGAGTACTATTTTGAGCCAAAATATAACGGCAAGAACATTTTGACCCCAAAATATATATATTTGGAGGTAAATTTGACATATTTTTAATAGTTCAAGTCTTCAAGAGTATTTTTAATTTTTTCTCAAACAATAAATAATCATCGTGAAGGATTTCTCAGGCATATAACCAGTTCTTCTTTGAATTTTTAGTCTTTGCACCCTCATGTTCAAATTAAAATATTATTTAATTAGACCATAGATTACAAAATTTTAATCACTATTTCACAAAATAATCCACATTGATGTAACAAAGACCATGACAAGAATAGAGTGTCCTAAATAATCAACTTGCTTTCTAATGAAGGCTTCTATGTTTGCTTCAAATCCTTCTACACATATCGACTTATGAAAGAAATTATCCATAGACCAAGAAAAAAATGAAAATATTTGTATTTCATCTATATATCAAGAAAAAATAGATTTTTTTAAAAAAAAAACAGAAGTATAGAACCAAATGGATCAATATACTTCAGTTTTTTGTGTGTGATGAAAACCTAACCACGACAACGCTAATTAGGGGTGCTTACAATCAGTTTTTGGTCCATTTTTAATCTAAAAATGGTTGTGACTTTTCGGATGAGCAGTGATTTTTTCGAAAGGTTGTAACTTTAATTTTTTGGTAAGGCACAATTAACACATATTCATACTATTATTTGTTAGCTATAAATAGAGGGGTTTCCTCTCACTTTTAAACTACGATTTTTAAAAAAAGTTTTCTACTATTCTTCTTCTTAAATAATCTCAGGGATATTTGCAACAATTGATTAAGTTCAAAGTTCAATAAAATTCGAGGTACCACATAAAAAAGAGTTGGTGAACAAATTGTAGCAAATTATTCATAAATTCACACTCGTATTTTTTCTTACGATTTTGACGAGTTAACAATGACGAAAAGTTGTGAGAAAGACAATAATAATAAACAAATATGAAAATAGTCGCATGATTTGGGTAAGATATTTCTTCTTTATTTTTTGAAATTATTTTTTTACCCTCTAATGAAGGAGTTTCTTTCTAATTTTGCTAAAACAACGGGCATCAATGTAGTCTATTGAATCATTAGTTTTGATGTTAATTCCACTATTTCAAAAATAGATTTTCACTTTTACTTATAATATGATAATATAGTCATGATAATAATTACTGTTTTTTAATAGATATGTAAGTAAAAATGAACAGAGAAAGTAAAGTGGTGGTGACAAGAGATTTTAATCAAATGGAACACTATAGTGAATATAGCATGATCATATATTTTCGTCTTCCTTCTTCATTGGCAATGTATCGTTCCTTATATTTTTTTTAATATTTATATAGAGTATGAAAATTTTTAAGTATGAATTTCCTATTATTTTGTGTTCATTTTAATTTGAGAAAATGGTATGTCACAAGATACACTTCTTGCTAGCTATATAAAATAGATAAGAAAATAGTGATTGATCATAAAATAATCTTAAATCAAATTAAAGATTCTATAAACAATCCTTTAAATTTTATTCATCTATTAATTTTTACTATTTAAAAAGTTTAATATTTTATATCACCATACACCTTCTATATAAGATACTAGATACTTTCATTAGACAACAAGTAAAAGATAGATTGTGTATAAAGATAAAATATTGAAATATTTATGGTAATCCTTATTAGTGTCATGCACATACTAAATTTCAAATACGAATATTTAAAAGAAAAATTATACTTAAAATGGTGTCCATAATTTATGTTCATAACCTCAAGAGGAAAGACTATTGGTGACATTTTTTGTATTGATATTTTTTTAAAATTTTGTTGGTTAGATTTGCTTACAAAATTTAGTAAAGTAAAAAATAATACTACCAAAGAAATGTCACTTTCTCCCTATATCTAAACTTTGAATGTATTTTGAAATGTTTCAATGATATATGGTCATTTTTATCTCAAAATACAAGTAACTCTATGACAATTTCTATTAATCATTTAAAAGCACTTGTCCTATGTACTTTAAACTATAATTATTTACTAAAAAAATTTAATTTAGTAATATTAATTCTATTTTACAACATCGTATACTATATATACATATACACGTACAACGCACGTGCCGTGAAACTAGTACATAAATAAAAAGACTAACCTATATAGCCATCTAAATAACCAAAAAAGATAATTGATAAATACAATACAATTTTTTTCTTGTAGCAATTGGAATTATTCCGAATGGGACATAGATTCGTTAGAAATTAAAATTATGTCCGAACAAAATATTAAGATACCAAAATATAAATTTATATCCCGCAAAAGGGTTATAAGTGAAAATGACTCCAACGGGTAAAAAGCCCAACAAAAAAGAAGTAAAGCAACAATGTCTTGCTAATCAAGTTTAAAGAGAGAAGAAAAAGAAGAAAACTTAATAATCTTCAGTTCAAACAAAATCTCAACAAAGGGTTGTTGAATCTGTAACAAATTTCAACAAAGATGTTTCTTACCAGGTAAATTTTGCATTTGTTTGGTGCTTAATCTACTTTATTTTTCAATTAAATCGGAATTGAATGATTTTTTTTGGAAATTTGATGTGAAGAACTGAGTACGATAGAGGTGTTAACACCTTCTCGCCTGAAGGACGATTGTTTCAAGTTGAATATGCTATTGAAGCTATCAAGGTAAATTCTTTGATTTTTGCTTCCTGTGTGATTTTTTTTTTTTTGGGGGACTGAAAATAGCTGATGGGTGTTATTTTGGTTTTGTGATTTTCAAATTATGATATTTTGAAGTTGGGTTCAACTGCAATTGGATTGAAGACTAAGGAAGGAGTTGTTCTTGCTGTGGAGAAGCGCATTACTTCACCACTTCTGGTTTGTAACACTTGTTTCCCTTTCCATTGGGGATGGTTTTATGTTACGTCTGTATGGTTTAATGATTATGCTCATGGGTTATAGTTGGATGGGAAGTTCAATTTTTCAGCAATAACACCTTTAAGAAATGCTGGTAGAGCTTCACCAATGTAAATTGAAGTATAGGTTTTGTGGGGTACAGGATTGGGGAAATGATTGCTAATTGTTGGGAATCTTGTAATATTGTGAAAGGAGTTCTTCCCCCTCCACAACACAGCTCAACTTGTACATGTCTCTGCGTTTAACAATGTGGCTGTTCATTTTCCTTTGAAATTTTCTTAATTGACATTGACATCAACATTGGAAGCAGTGGCGTTTTTTCTAAATATAAATTGTAAAAACATTGAATGGTCACTTTATGAGGAAATAACAGAACATGTTTGAACATGGTTGGAGTTGTGGTTCATATGAAGAACGTTGAGGCGTTGTACAACTTAAATTTCCTCTAACTCGATTAATGAAAGTTACAACTTCACTGATGGGAAAAAGTAAAACCCTTTTTGCCTCTCAGAAGGCAATGCCAACCCTATATGTCTGTATTCTGAAGTCTCTTTTCTAGTGTCACCATATCATTGGTGCCTGACCAATCAAGCCAGCAGAGTCCCATCTGGCCTTGGAAACAAATATGGAAGTGTAGAATCCCACAGAAAGTCTCATGCTTTATTTGGCTGCTAGCTAAGGAAGCTGCCCTGACTCAGGATAATGTAATGAAAAGGAGGATAACCTTATGTTCTAGGTGTTTCCTATGTGGGGAAACCTTAGAAACTGTAAACCATCTATTTCTACACTGCAAATACACTCGGCAGCTTTGGAAGATTTTCTTGAGCCTTAAAGGCATATCCTGGACTATGCCTAGGAGAGTTACTGAGGCCTTGTACAGCTGGGAGGAGGCAGGTGCCCTTGCAAAAGACAGAACTAGATGGAGAATTATCCCTGCTTCAATATGGTGGGCAATCTGGAAAGAAAGGAATTCCAGATGTTTTGAAGGCATAGAAAATAGTGTGCAGGATGTTAAACTAAACTGCATTTTGTTGTTATGTTTTTGGTGTAATCAATTATACTCAAATGACACTGTCTCTATAGTTGATGTTTTAGACTCAATATAGAAATAGAGTAGGAGTGTCTAGAGTGCATCTGTATATAAGGTTTGAGTATAACCCATGTACTTTTGTGATATAATACATCGTTACCATTTTCAAAAAAAAAATCATTGGTGCCTGACCATACTTGATTTTAGAAAAATCATTTGTGCTAACTATTAATTGACACTGTTTAGTGCTTAGTATATCATTGGTAATACCTATATTTTAACAGTTAAACTTGGTGGTCTCTTTTGGGGCAGCTGATGAAATTGAAATGAAACAGTGAAACTTGGTGGCAGAGATATCCATAGTAGGCTACAACTTCTAGATCAAGAATTAGAAAAGCTACAGACCAATTTCTCTTTTATTGCTTGTTTGGCTATCACTCTATTTCGTGCACTCAGTTGGTTCATCTAAATAATAGAGAACATGCTATTCGCTCACCTGATAACTTCAGTTTATTTTCTGTATTGTTCATTCATGACACAGTTTTGATATTCTTATAGGAGCCAAGCAGTGTGGAAAAAATTATGGAAATTGACGAGCATATTGGCTGTGCAATGAGTGGATTGATAGCTGATGCACGGACTCTTGTGGAACATGCACGGGTTGAAACTCAGGTATTTAGGGAAACATCTTTAACCTTCAAGTATTTGTGTGATAGTGGTAAATTGCTGATTTTGTTTTTTGTTGTTTTGTCCTCCCTTCCCCTTTCAACAGAACCATAGATTCTCTTATGGTGAGCCCATGACTGTTGAGTCCACTACCCAAGCTCTCTGTGATTTGGCGTTGCGATTTGGTGAGGGCGATGAAGAATCTATGGTGAGATTCTTTTTACTTTAGTATAGTACTCTTTGTTTCTCTCTGAACAACTATCTTTCAGTTAAAAATTAGTGGTGCCTTATTTTGTAGAAAGCATCTTTTCCATTTTCCAATATTATCTTTTGCTGTTCCCTCGTTATTTTGACTAAAAAATTAGTTGGAACTAAACAGATGACTTTATATGAAATGGAATTTAGATTTAAAGCTAGTTTTATTAATTTCATCTAGTGAATAAGTAAAATAAATCTGAGGGTCTCTTGGAAACAGCCTCTCTACCTCCACGAGGTAGTGGCAAGGTCTGCGTACTACTTACCCTCCCCAGACCCCACCTAGTGGGATTTCACTGGGGTTGTTGTTGTTGTTGAATAAGTAAAATAAATATAAATCAGCAACTACTTCATGTGACATAAGGTGAAAATAAATATAAATAGTGATAGTTCCTCGTTCCCTTCTCTTTATGTCTCACTAAAGGACTTGTGCATGTATCTCAAGTGCTTTCGAACATTGCCTATGCTGACTTTAGAATGAAATGGTAACAGGTCACTACATTTATCTCCTCCCCCCTCCAAAAAAGAGATCAGTGATCAGCGTGAAGATTGTTAGGCAGTGGTCATCTCTATATGCGTCTGTTTCTCAATTTGTAGTTGTATTTCAAATGCTCTTGCATATGCCAGCTGGGTAGTGATAGATCTAGAGGCTGGCTGTTGAGTCTGAGATCCTCTTAGTCTTAGGTGCTAGGACCTAGGATCATAGTTTATCAGCTATATAAGTGCATTTGCCCTTCTCTTTACATTCTATATTCTAAGGAAAAATGATGCATGATACTTATAAACTTTGCTTGTAAAGAACTCATGAAGTGAGAGTGGTGATTCTATATAGTGTAAGCTGGACAAAACATATGCTTAGCCTGTCTGGTTATCTTGGACAAAAGGAAAGGGGAGAAGGGAAGAGAGCAAAGGGTTATTTATGATTTAACTAGTTAGTTAATTAAGTTGTTTATGGATAAGTTATAATGTTATCATTTTTTTTGATAACCGAGAAATCCGTCTGTGACCCGCCCTTTGGACCAATCACAGCCTTCTAAACTCGGTGGATAATGGGCCCACCCCTCTACCCTTCTCCAATTAAATACCGGGCTTCGCTTTGCATGGTGTGGGGCTTGAACCTGCGACCTAAGCCACAAATCGTCCACCTTTTGCCACTTGAGCTAGGCCTTGGGGGCATAAGTTATAATGTTATCATGTATGAATTAATCTGTTATGTATTACCTGGTTAATTATGATCATATTCTGTGGTGTGCAGTTTGCTCTAATGACTGTCTTGTGCTGATCTAGTTTCTTCATTTCCTTTTTTTTATTTCATATTCTAAAAAGTTGGATGTCTGGAGATTATCAGTGTTGTTGAAGAAGTTTGTCAGAAGAATAGACATTCTTCCGTAGTTTCCACAGTTGACTTACTCATCAGCAGGATTAGAGTTTCCCTTATTGTTATGTTTTGAGTATTGTAAGGTCAGATCTCCTACCTTTATGTATTAATGGTCTATCTTGTTTGTTTTATGCAGTCCAGGCCTTTTGGTGTGTCCCTTCTCATTGCTGGTCATGATGAGAATGGTCCCAGCTTGTAAGTCTTTGCATCTCTTCTATGATAGTATTGGAAACTATGATATTTTGTTTTCAATATTTTCTTCTCTTGGTATTGAATCAACTGTGATAGAGCTGCCGGAATATTATCTTTCAGATACTTCCTTCTTCTCCCAAATTTGCTTTCGAATACTACTTTGACTTTGGCTAAGTTGGACTTATGCATATTGGATCTCGAGAAAACGATGTAAAATATTTGACTAGAAATTCCACTGCATCTCAGATGTATTTATACTAAATCTCATGGAAGAACTCCTTTACACTTTTTTGGACAAAACTCCTTTTCACTTATTTGACCATGTTTTCTATAAATCTTATCAAGTCACTCTAATATACACAAATCATCTTAATATAGTATTGAACATCACTTCTAAAATTTTAATTCTATTTTCGATAGATAATGAGCTTTTTTTAATGTAAAATGAATTCTATCTCAATTAGTTGAAAAATGCTTTCATATAAATTGAATAATAAGCACTTAATATATTACTCCCTCTAGTTCATATTAAGTGAATTTTTGGGGTATGACACACACCTTAAGAAAAATATATAAGGATATATATCAAAGACTATTTTCCACTATTACCATTTTGATTATTCCCAAATTTTTCTCATAGAAAATGTAAAGTAGGTAAGAACCTCATTAAACGAAGGGTAACTATAGAAAAAAGTCCCAGCAATTCTCTTTAACTTTGAATACTTCACTTATTTTGAACTATGAAAAAAGTCCCAACAATTCACTTAATATGGATGGGAGGGAGTACTAGTTTTTCCTTGCTTTTGGGGTCCCTTCCCCTCCATGTAGAACAGCCCTTTACTCAGCACTAGTATTGTTATTGTTTTTTTGAGATTGGACAAGTATTCTTTTTGTAAGTTCAAATTATACGCTTTCCTTAAATAGAGTTAATTAAGAAGCACAGAGATTTCATCCTAGTGCTCAAACATCTGCTTTAAATTAGATGCCTAGCATAAAACCATCCAGGAAGCACTGCCCATTGTCACGATTTGATCCACGCCATTTTAAAGCTCTACCTAATAAACTATGGTTCTCTATTCCCAGCAGGAGAAGGGTAAACGGTCATTGGTCGTTGCATATTGGCCTGAGCTCAAGAAGGATGATTGTGTATTAGCCTACCTGTCATGGTTGTCACATTTGGTGTCTTATGTATTAGGCACTGGCTCACTTAAACCTACCTCTCCAAAATTACTACAATGTTGCTCTAATATTATCTCCTAATCCCTTGTTATAGTCTTTTGAGCTGAGGGTCTACCGGGAAGAGCCTCTCTACCCCCCACAAAGGTAGGGGTATGGTCTACATACATCCTATCTTCCTAGACCCAACTTGTGGAATTACACTGGGGTATGTTGCTGTTGTTGTTGTTAATGAATATTAAATACTGAAGTGGTCAAAAGATCACATTCCTGGAAATGATGCTACCAACTGGCCATGATAAATTGGGCTTTTGTGTGATGAGCTGCTAAAATCAGACTTTTGATTATATTTGGTTTTTCCTAAGAAAAGTACCGGATTCAGAATTTCATAAGCATACTGTTAATGTTACATAGTTTATTACTCGATCTCTCAGTACTTCCTCCCCTGATTGTGGGTATCAAGGTACATAATTTGTAGATACTGAATGTCGCCCAATTTTGATGTGCAGGTACTATACTGATCCCTCTGGTACATTCTGGCAATGCAATGCTAAAGCTATTGGGTCAGGTTCTGAAGGTGCTGATAGCTCTTTGCAGGAGCAGTATAACAAGGTATCTAAGTTTTCTTATTTTTCTAGTGAAACCATGTCCTATAGTCCTAATTACGGTCCAGTTTGCAGCAGGCTGGAGGTAATGTTGCTAGTGGAAGATGTAATAATAGGTCTTGTTCCTTTTTTTATTAACCCTCATTTCAACTTTTTGGATGCTTGAATGCTGGAGAACTTCATGAGTTCCGCATATATAACGTATCTTCCGTGGAAGCCCGAGAAGTAGAGGAGGATTTCCCCTCCTTATATTTTCGCCCTAAATAGCAGTTCAAACATGATGTCCAGCCTTATTTTTTCGAGTAGCTAGTTTGGTTGGTGATGTGCTCACCCACTTGTATGCTTCCAAACAAGCATGCTAGCCTTCACACCTCCGAAAATAGATATTTGTGGAAACGAGTATTCAAGAAATCTCGTGTTCTATCTTCATAACTGTTGTCCAGTCTGCAGCAGCTTGGGGTTGTTTGATGCTTTCCGCCACCTTCAACCCCTAAGACCATTCCCCTCTTCTCTTCCTCCAATAGAGGGAAGTAAATCAGTCACTTTTCACTCATAAAATTTAAATTGTAGGTGGTTATTTTTGGAACCGAAAAGCTGGAGTTTAGTTTTTATATGGTTCTTAAAGCTGATCTAAAGTCGATTTTCTGCAGGACCTTACCCTTAAAGAAGCTGAAACCATAGCTCTGTCCATTCTTAAGCAAGTGATGGAAGAGAAGGTAAGCAATAAGCCTCATGACACTTCTATTTTCATGATTCCGTTCCTTGTATCTGAAAAAGCTCCCACTATTTGATTCAGGTGACTCCCAATAATGTTGATATTGCAAGGGTATCTCCAACTTACCATCTATACTCACCATCAGAGGTGGAAGAGGTTATCAGCCGCCTATAAGAAAGTGCTCGTTAATGATATTTTTCTGTATGACAAATACTTGCTTGCAGCCCTGTAGTTAATTGGGTTGTTTTTTCCTTCTTCCAAGGCTGGGAATTGATTCAGACAAGTGTTTTCTGTATGCTCATTACATTATTTGCTTCAAGGATTTAATATTGTTTAGGTCCCACTCCATCTATATCTCTTGCTGATTTATGAGTTGGGGATTTGTTCTGAAAATAGGAGTTTTAAGTGTTCTGAAAGCAAGAGGCAAGTACAATATTATGTAGGATTATATAAATAGGGGTTTAAATTTTCTTGAATGAAATATTTCCATGTATCTTAGTTTAATTGGATACGGAATTTAAAACTTGCGATTTTAAACATAATATGTGAAATGTTGAAATTAAAGAATGATTAAATGAGTATAACAAAGTGACAGTAATTAGTTTTTGAAGCAGATTTAAAAGTAAAGGGACTTATAAATTGAAACATGAGCTCCATGCCTTTGTTAACTATATGACTTCCACCATATGTATAGATCTTTGGGGTTTATTGCTCATGAACAAAAAAGAGTAACAAGTTGAAAAATTGAACATATTATATTGTCACAAATGAAAGAAAATCGAAGTCACATCCATCCTAGCACTAAGAGATTGTTCGATAGAGTGCATTAGTAATAATAACGCATGTATTAAGTTTATGTATTAGTAGTATGTTTTTTGAAATATTTTTTCAAACCCAAGATACTGGGCTTTGTCCCATCGATGTTTTTGCAGCTTCTTTATTACTAATAGAATGGTTAGAGGACCAAAAATTTAACCAAAAAATAATTAATACATGAAAATTCATGGTATTAGTAATGCACTGAGTTTTAAGATTTGTATTAGAATAATTAAAAACACAATTGCCCCTCAAAATTGTTTCTACATCATTTCCACCATATGTAAATTGTAATGGATATTATTTTTAATATACCAAATCAAACAAGATATTAAAAATAATCTCTTTATAACTAATTGAGCATTATTAATACACCCTATTCAACAAAACAAATTTATGAGTTATTAACTCAGAATTCGACTCACATAAGGGTGACAAATGGGTGAATTTGTCAAATTTGAGTGGAGTTGAAAATGTATTGGATTGTGATTTACCTATATAATTATGAGTGAAATGAATTTGGTCAAATATGAATTGGATAAAATTGTCCTAACCCATATTTACCCTTCTTCATTCTTATCTTGAGTTTTCTCTATAAACACAGAGAAATTTCTCTCTATCGTTCTTATTGTTTCATCATTCTTCGTAACCAAGTCAATATTGAAAATTATGTCAGATGAATATGCATGATGGTTGTTGTCTATTATATTGTATAGTTAGTTTAAGTATAATATTTATTTTGATGGTTACTTAGATTTTATTGTATTGTATTTAGGTAAATATGATATGGTGTGATTGTGTGTAATTGTTTAAAAATTTTATTTTATCATTTACTCTATCTTTCATAGTAGTTGTACCTCGTTTTCTAATTTTCTTGTAGGTTTATCATTCAAATTATGAATGTGTGACATTAGTAATAACGTAGTATAATAAGATATATCCAAATGTTGTATTCATTAAAAATGTATGATACAATACAATATAATATGATCTATTATGAAATAATACGTAACAATCATTCATGAAATAGCTCTACTTTCTTTGGATCGAAATTAGTCATGTAAGTTTGAGTCATTTGCTGGAAATTAAGCATGACCAACGTAACATTGAATTCCATAGCGTAATCATTTGTGTCATAAGTAACTGAATACTAAGGGTCTGTTTGGAAAGCCACCTGGTAATTGGAATTGGTGTAATTACTAGGGTAGTAATTATCAGCCTAGTAATTACACTGTCTAGTAATTACATTGACCTGTTTGGTTGCCACAGTGTAATTACACTGTAATTACACATGTCTTGTTTGGATGCCACAGTGTAATTACTCATGTTCTGCTTGGATGCACAATTGCAATCATAAAATTATAATAAATTTTTAAAATAAAAATTAATTATTTAAAATTTATACTAGATAAATAAGAAACTTTATAAATGACATTAAATTAAATATTTAAGATATATATTCTTTTTTGAAAATATATTAATTAATAAACATATTTTCTTTAACTAATATTATGAAAAAATAATTGATTTATATTTTTTCAAATTAATATATTTCAATTGAATTGATCGTAACAACTAAAAGTATGAAGTTTCTACGAACATCGTGAAATGCATGTTTGATAAAAAGAATAATATATAAATAAAATGTCAT
>JAJOOF010014610.1:0-13293 GCA_029582545.1 Solanum lignicaule
TATATATATATATATATATATATATATATATATATATATATAGATTTAATCAGTTGATACATTACCAAGAGATACTTAAAAAAATCATTCATTTTTACTTGTGCATTTTGAAATTTGCACGTCCCTTAAAAATTGATATGAGTCTTTTTTATATCATTCATATTAATTAATGTTTAATAATAGATCTTAAAAATATTTTTAAAATACTAAATAATTAATGCTAAAAACAAATTAATAAAAAGAATTAAACATGTTAAAAATAATTTTTTTTTCTTTTTGAAATAATGAACTAGTAAAATGAACAAAGCGTGCAATTCAGTAATTTTTCAATATTGGACAGACAGAATAAAACAGCGTAATGAGGTATGAAAATCAGTCTTTTGGAAAAGTGGATCTTAAGGCAATCATGGGCAACACGTTTAATTTTACTTTTGACTAATAATTTTGCATTATTGCTCATCGATGATGCGCTAAGTATAATTAATTAAGAATGTTTTTGAAAAGAAGAAGATATATATTACTTCCTCTGTCCCTAATTACTTGTCCACTTTTCCTTTTTTAGTTGTCCCTAATTACTTGTCCATTTTGACAAATTAAGAAAGGACAATTTCTTTTTACCTATTATACCCTCAATTAAATGATTAATTACTTTGAAAAATGTAGAACTTTTCATCCACTTCATAATTAATAGGAGTAAAATGGTAAACTCACTATGTCATTAGTTGTTTTTTTAATAGGTGTGTCAATTCAAAAGTGGACAAGTAATTAGGGACCGAGGGAGTATTAATTAAGAATGTTTTTAAAAATAAGAAGATATATTTATTTAATACTATGTGACAGCAAATGAAAACATACTGAAATTGTTATTGAACAGAAGAAAATTGAGAAGAAGAAGATGGAAAAGTCTATTTACAATGTCTATCAATTACAGTATTTATAGACTCATGTAATCATCTAGGAGTTTCTAGAAACCTCTAACCGACTCAGCTCTATCACGTTTAACTTAGTAACAAACTACAACTAACACAATGAAATGGTAACAAACTAACTAACTCAATGTAACAGTGAAACAGTAAAAACAGAATTGTGCACTGATGTTGCATTGCAGTCACTAACTAACTTATGCAACTATTATTTCAACACTCCCCCTCAAGCTGTGGAGTGAGAACATTAAGAACACCAAGCTTGCTTAACAGATGCAAGTGTTGGTCTTGACCCAAGCCCTTAGTCAATATATCTGCCACCTGATGTTGAGTAGGCACATACATAGGTTTCACTGTCCCAACTTTCACTTTGTCCCTTATAAAATGACAATCGATCTCTATGTGCTTAGTACGCTCATGAAATATGGGATTGGCTGCTAGTTGAATAGCAGACTTGCTATCACTCAAAACTGTGATTGGCTTATGAATGGGAGCATTTAGCTCTGCAAACAACCCTTCTAGCCAAGTAATTTCTGCTACAGCTGATGCCATACTCCTATATTCTGCCTCAGCCGAACTCCTAGATACAGTATGTTGTTTTTTTGATTTCCAGGAAACCAGTGATTCTCCAAACTTCACTACATACCCTGTGACAGACCTTCTTGTGTTGGGGCATGCAGCCCAATCAGAATCACACCAACATATTAACTCTGCAGCTATTTGAGCTTTCAACCAAATACCTTGCCCTACAGTACCTTTTAAGTATCTGATCACTCTGTTTGCAGCTTCCAGGTGAGATTTCTTAGGTTGTTGCATGAATTGGCTCAATGTCTGTACAGCATAACTAATGTCAGGTCTAGTTATGGTTGTATATAGCAATTTCCCAACCAACCTCTGATAGCCAGTAATGTCCCTTAACATAGCATCTCCAATGACTCCATTAGCATTGCCATATTCCACTGAGGTCAGCTTAGAATTAGATTCCAAGGGTGTACATGATGGCCTTGCTCCTGTAAGACCTGTTTCAGAAATAAGCTCAAGAATATACTTTCTCTGATTCAATATAACTCCTTGTGTTGATCTTAGTACTTCAATCCCTAAAAAATATTTAAGTTCTCCCAAATCCTTGAGTTTAAATTGCTGATGCAGCACATCCTTTGCTTCCTTGATCATAGACTCATTATCTCCAGTAATAAGGAGGTCATCAACATATACCAAGACTATAACCATTCCTTCATTCTTTTTCCAAGTGAATAAAAAATAGTCATGATTACTCTGAATGAACCCTGCCTTTAATAATGCTGTGGTAAGTTTGATATTCCATTGTCTTGAGGCTTGTTTAAGTCCATACAATGACTTAAGTAATCTACAAACTTTGTGTTGTTCTTTCTGCTTGAAACCCTGTGGCATCTCCATATACACTTCTTCATCTAAATCCCCTTGCAAAAAAGCATTGTATACATCCATCTGATACAAATACCAACCTTTAGAAACAGCCAAGGCAATGACACACCTAACAGTCACCATTTTTGCAACAGGTGAAAAAGTGTCATGATAGTCCAACCCTTCTTGTTGACTATATCCTTTTGCCACTAATCTAGCTTTGAATCTCTCTAAATCTCCATTTGCTTTATACTTAATCTTATATACCCATTTTGAACCAATTACATTCTTCCCAGGAGGCAAATCAACTATCTCCCAGGTGTGATTGTCTTCAAGAGCTTGTACCTCTAACTTCATAGCCTGAATCCATCTGTCATCTTTAACAGCCTGACCAAAGTTTTGTGGTTCAACTAATGTGGAGAACTTACTCAAATAACATTGATAGTTAGGAGTTGCATTATCATAGGAGAGGTAACTAGTCAGTGGATATCTTGTGCCCTTTCCTGTTTTAGGTCCTGCATAATCTCTCATCCACACAGGCTATTGAGAAACTCTAGATGTTCTTCTTGGTGGAGCAATACCAGTTGAAGAAGATGCTTCAATGATTTCCCCAGCTGGTGATGCATTCTGTGACGTAGGAACTGAGTTGGTATGAGTAGATACTTCAGGAGTTAACAAGGGGTCAGAACCAAGGTCTGCATTAATGTCCAACACTGTGTCTGAAGTTGAATCAACATTCTCTACTTCTACTTCAGGAGATTGGTTCATTTCATTATCTGATTCTTCATAAGGAACTAAGAAGTCTGTGGAACAATTATCTGAGACTTTATCCTTGGCAAATGTAAAGATGTGTTCCTGAAAAATGACATCTCTATTAACAAAGAACTTGTTAGTGTTGTAATCCAACAATAAGTATCCCTTCTGTGTAGCAGAATATCCCATCATGATAGCAGGTCTAGCTCTCTCTGAGAACTTATCTCCCTTTGGAAGTATTGAGGCATAACACAAACAACCAACCACTCTAAGATGGGACAAGGAAGGACATTTAGAAAATAGCAGCTCAAATGGACTTTTACCCCTTGTAGCTGATGATGGTAACCTGTTCATTAAGTATACTGCAGCAATAACACTCAGTCCCCAGAATTTGATTGGCATGTGAGATTGAAATCTGATGGCCCTAGCTATATTCAATATATGTCTGTGCTTCCTTTCTACCACACCATTTTGTTGTGGTGTGTATGGACAACTACTTTGATGCACTATTCCTAAAGATTGAAACAATTCTCTGCATTTGGAATTAAAAAATTCTGTGCCATTGTCTGACCTTATGACCTTTACAGACACACCAAACTGAGTTTTGATCAGTAAGAAGAAATTTTTGAGTGCCACAATAGTTTCAGACTTTAATTGCAACAAATGAACCTAAGTGTACCTACTACAATCATCCACAACTGTCAAGAAGTAATGTTTCTGATCAAAAGTTGGAATCCTATATGGTCCCCATAGATCTACATGTATAACATCAAAACACATAGTTGATCTGTTCTCACTAATTGGAAATGGTAATCTAGCTTGTTTAGCTAAAGGACATACATGACAAGTATTCAAGGAATCTATGTCTTTATTATGCTGTAAAAGAGATAATGACTTCAGAACTTGAGCTGAGGGATGCCCAAGTCTCTTATGCCATAGTTTGCTGTCTTGCACTACTACTCCTGCAATCAGACTTTGATGCGTTTGAGCCTTAGGTGTTTTTTTCATTCCATGTGCACCTTTGAAAATGTATAATCCCCCTTTTCTCCTTACCAATCCCCTTCACCTTGCCACTGTGAAGGTCCTGAAACACATAAAAATCAGGATAAAAGGAGACAAAACAGGACAGTTGTTTAGTGGCCTTGGACACTGATAACAGATTATACTTGAAATCAGGAACAAGTAATACGTCTTGTACACCTGCATCTTCAAAAACAAAGGCCTCTCCTATGTGTGATATATCTGCCTTAGCACCAGTGGGAAGATGGACCTTATCTTTTACTGCACGACTCTTTGAAAACACACTTTCGTTTGCTGTCACATGGTGTGTAGCACCAGAATCTACTATCCATTCTTGTGATTCTACATGAGACAATAAGCAAGTAGACATACCTGACATATTGACTTGTTTCATCTCATGTGGATCTTTGTTCAAAAGCTCCATGATCTGTTTGTATTCTCCATCTGTAAATACTTGAGCCTTGGATAAAACAACATTATTAACCTCCTTGTTCCCTTCCTGATAAGTTTGCGATGCATTCTGACTGACATCTCCACTTGAACTACTTCCAGTAAAGTTAGTTCTGACTTGACTTCCATACTGAGGCCTATTGTTGTATCCTCCAGGGATAAGAAAGAGAGAGAGCTCGTGGCTGTATATTTTTTATCAAATTGATTCCTAACAGGAACAGGATTGGCAAATGTCACTGTGCGTAACACATTTAATTGGAAGTGGAATGAAGATAATGCGCTTTACTCTTTCATTTGTAGCTGGATTAGTCCTTTGGTTGGGCTAACTTGAATCAGTTTAGTTTTTCACTAAGCCTCATCTGAGTGCTATATACTATTAGCTCCTTGATTACTTATCAAATAAAATGAACATTTTTGAATCACTTGCTCCTCTTGAATTTCCATTATTGTAGTTCCCTTTCCTTCTTTGCTTCCAATCTGTAGGATAACCTATCAGTTTATAACAATTCTCTCTAGTGTGTCCAGTGAAATGGCAATAGTCACACTTCTTTCCTTTGTAGCTCTGATTTCCATAGCTGATTTCTGCATTTCTATTCACCTGCATTGCAATTGGATTAACCTTTTCACCTACACCAGTCATACAGGCCAAATGTTGGATCTCATCTTCTACTATCATTGCATATGCCTGATTTATAGTAGGTGTAACTCCTTTCAATAGGATTTGTCTTCTAGCTTGATCATATGAATCATTCAAGCCACTCAAAAACTGAATTAGTCTAAGCTCGTATAGGTGATCTGTATAGTCCTTCGACTTTGGGCAGATACAAGTTGGAGCTGGTACCACAACATCATATTCACTCCATAGATTCTTCAGCTTAGTAAAATAATTCGACACTGAATCAGTTCCTTGTATGAGTGAATTGATTTCTCTATGTAGCTGATAAAGTCTCATGCGATTCACCTTATCAAATCTCTCCTTCAGGTCCTTCCATACATCATATGCACTTGTTGCATATACAATTCCACTCAACAATTCCTCATTAACAGAGCTCATCAGCCATGACAAGACAATTGCATTACAAGTTTCCCATTGCTCATGCAACTCATCCCTGTACAATTCTCTGCTACAGGCTCCAGTCACGAATCCATATTTCCTTTTCCCTAACAACGCGATTCTCATCGATCGACTCCAAACTCCATAGTTTTCTGATCCAATTAGCTTGACAGGAATCAACGCAGCACCAGATGCATCAGCTGGGCCTATATACAATGGATCACTTGGATCTATCTTAATACCTACCATTTTTGAATCAACAATCTACAGCAGATCTGATCTCCTTCAACCTTCGTCTTTAGCCTGTTCTACATAGACATTGACGAACCTGCTCTGATACCATATGAAAACATACTGAAATTGTTATTGAACAGAAGAAAATTGAGAAGAAGAAGATGGAAAAGTCTATTTACAATGTCTATCAATTACATTATTTATAAGACTCATGTAATCATCTAGGAGTTTCTAGAAACCTCTAACCGACTCAGCTCTACCACGTTTAACTTAGTAACAAACTACAACTAACACAATGAAATGGTAACAAACTAACTAACTCAATGTAACAGTGAAACAGTAAAAACAGAATTGTGCACTGATGTTGCATTGCAGTCACTAACTAACTTATGCAACTATTATTTCAACAAAGTATATACCTATTTATTAAGTAGGCACTATTTAATTATTTTTTTTTCCATCGGTATGCATTATTGATAACTTGAAATTTTGACTAAGCATTTAAATATAGAAAGCCTCTTTATTTACAATTAAATTAAGTTCCAAATTTGATGATATTTATGCTAAACTTTTATTTGTATAAATTTTGAATATCAAGACACTATTCTAAGGTTTCAGTTGCATAATTTTAGAAATTGTCTTGTTATACTTTTCCCTAATTTTATTTTATTTTAAGTTGTAAAATTGTATTTTGTCGAATTGTACGACTTAAACTTAATTAAATAAATTGAGGTTGCTATCGTTCAAATCATATTTTCAGTGAGTTACATTGAATGGGATCCCATTAATGTAAAACAAGCAAACTATTTTTTGAATTGTGATTACTCTTGCTTCTTTATCACATAAGTTTTGTATATTAATTATTTGCCCAAGTGTTTCTTGCTTTAAATACAACAATAATCTCTTTTCTTTGACCAATCTCTTACAAGAGTCACTAAAAAATCTTCCTCCACCCTTTTCTTTTTATGAATAATTGTTTCGATAATCGAACTTATCAAATTCAAAAAACTTTTGAGTATAGGCTTTCTTTTTTCTAACTTTATGTGGACATTTTGTACACTTCGTTGTATTTTTAAAATTTTCAATCAAATTTTATTTTACCCGATTGTTTTCACATATGATTATTTTTTCATAAAAATTGAATGTGACTTATAGTGTTATGAGGACCCTACAAATAATTATATTTTCATCCCAGATTTTACCACTTCTAATTCTGTTTTTTTTTTTTTTTAAAAAAAGAAAATAATAAAAAATAAATAAATAATATATATATATATATATACACACACACACACGTTTTGCAAGCAATTATAATTTCTGAATAATTATACTCAACATGAACAAAAAAGTGGACAGGTCCTCTGTTATTTTAGTTTTAAATAAAAAATAATATAAAAAAAATTTGCATGCAATTACAATTGAGGTAAGTAATGATATACAACATATATATATATACATCTAAAAAAAAAATCTTTGATAATTATTTTCTTACAAGTGTTACATTACATTTACATTGATCATTATAAAGCTAAAATGTGAGTCATGAAACAAGTCTGATACTCTCATTTACCTATACATTTTCTACAAAAAAATTAAAAAAATACTCCCTTTGTTCCAATTTATTTAGCACTTTTAATTTTTCGAGAATCAAACAGTTTATGTTTGACCGGGAATTTGGGCATGAAATCTTCAATTTTTTTGAAATGAAATTTATATATTCGTAAACTATATAAAAAGTACTATAATTCACAACAATTGATAATTCAAAATGTTTAAAAGATCTATGAAAAAATTACGGTTAAAATTAGATTTGTTTGAATCTCGAAATTCAAAAATGCCATATAAAATGAGACGAAAGGAGTATAAAATATTGAATTTTCAGCACCAATCTCTAATAGTTTCTAAACACAATTCAACTCAGAAAAGGTCAACTCAATCAAAGACATTTATTTAATGGATAATTTTTTGTCTATATCTTTTATAAGTACTAAAGAGAAGGAATAAAAGAGTAAAAAAAGCAATATAAAACAAAAATAGACAGAGAAATAAAAGGAATTTTTTTTGTCTATTCTCTTTCTAAAGAGAAGTAATAAAAGAGTAAATAAGTCAGCACAAAAAAAAAAAAATAAAGAAGGAAAAACGGCTACTTGTACAAAGGCTTCGTCGATTGATTTTGTGTTTTTTTTAAGCCTATTTTCTGTATGAATTGTTTTTTCTATATCTTTTAACTAGAAATCTAATAAGTGAATTTTTATATCTATTGTTATCATTTCATATTAGTTGTTATGTTTTTTTCACTATAGTCTTTTCTTTTTTTACTTACTTTGATTTGCTGTACTCGAGCCAAGAGTCCTCCGAATATAGCATGTCTACTTATACAAGGTAATGAGAAGATCTAGTATACTCTATTCTCGTGTGATTTCATTGGTGTATGTTGTTATTGTATTTATCGATTCTCTTCCAAAAATGGCCTTTGGCTCAATTTTTTTTCTTTCTAATTTACGAATCCTATGTAAGATAGATGTCTAAAGGGATAATTAATTGATGTTTTTTATGAACATATCTCACAAAGATACGTCTCGAAAATATCACGAATTAAATAATAGGACCTAGAGGATCATATCCCATGGCGAAGGTAGATATGGAGCCAGAAGTATATGGATTAGAATTTTAATTTTTTTAAATAATCGGGTTCTAAATTAATAATATGTATAGATTTTAAAAATAATTACAATTTTTGAATCAAAATAACCTAGTTGACTCTCTAACTCTGTTCCAGCCCGTCTATAGTTATTTATAGTAATATATTTTGTTTTCATTTTAGCAGTCAACTTAGGTAACGAGCTTCCAGCTAATGAGCAAATCGTACTTAATATATCGCTGCAACGCGTCCCGCGCTTATCTCATCGTTCCTATTTTTCTTTGCTTTTAATTTGACCTTGTTATTTAGTTGCATGACAACATGCCCTATGTTTAGTTTACCTACAATGAGGGAGGATAAATAATTTCCTTTCTAGTTTTTTTTTTTTTTTTTTTGGGGTGGAGAGGGGGGATGAGATTCGATCCTTCACCACAAGTGAAGGACGGAGGGTCTCAACTCAAACTTTGCATTTCGAGATTCAAACAAATTTTTCAAATTAATATGGAATGGAGGGAGTAATATTTTTTACATAATTTACAAATATATAAATTTCATTTTAAAAAATTTGAACCGAACTTCAACTATTTGATTCTTGAAAAACAAAATGTGTCGCATAAATTGAGACAGACATAATATTAATTACACTATAGGGAAAGCTTTTAGAAACGTTCCTAAGTTCTATAATAATTTTTTGTTGATCAATATGTGCTTGCTATTGAAAAAAAAGAAGTTAAATCATGAAATTTTACATGCGCATCTTTGCATTATTTTCCTCCAAAACAACAATAGTATGGTTCGAGCCTAGGAATAAAGAAATACTCGGTAGAAAGCCCTTTTTTATGCACGAATCTGAATTAGTCAGGTTAAAAGATATTAAATATAAGATAATTAAAGGGATAAAAAGAAAAGAAGAAGTCACTGTGTTTTGCATAAATATCAAATTAGCCACTTTTTATGAATGGGAAACTAATAGGTGCCACTACTATTGAGTACATTGACAAAAAGACCATAAAAAATCAACCAAAAGAAGTATAATTCCCCTAGATACAGGGTATTGAACTGTAAATCTTTTTCAAATTACAAACCAAAACTTACAATTCATATCCAACAGGAAATATGTTTAACTTATACTACTAGTATATTGGAATTGCTTGACAAGCAAATGAGTGACAATAGCTTTTTAAGTAGTGTCACCCTTGTCATAGTCTTGCTCATCAAAAACAAATCTCTTCCAAAACCAATGATCCCTCCATATGCTTTCCATATTTTCAATTGGCAAATTCCTTGTCTCTGGCAAGAAAAAGTAGACAAATACAGTCATGATTGCAACCCATGCCCCAAAGAAGAAGAAAATCCCTGATTTTAGATGGCAGAGCATAGCCAAGAAAGTCTGAGCAATTATAAAAGTGAATATTAACCCCACAGCCACTGTTATGCTTTGTCCTGCTGACCTTATTTCTAATGGAAATATTTCACTTGGAACTAACCATCCTAATGGACCCCATGACAAACTAAAACCTGCAACATAAATGCATATCAACACCAAAACCAATAGCCCATACCCCTTGCTCAACACCCCATGATCTCCTAACTTAACTGCCATTATTATCCCTATCAACATTTGTGATACAAACATTTGGATTCCCCCAAAACTGAACATAGCCCTTCGCCCGACCCTGTCAACTATCAACAATGCTAAGAAAGTCGCACTGGTGCCTACCACACCTGTCACCACAGCAGACATAAGTGATGCACTCGCGCCTAGGCCTATTGTTTGGAACAGAATTGGAGCGTAGAAGGAGATCACGTTGATCCCAGTCACCTGTTGGAAGAATGGTATTAATATTGACATAACAAGTTGTGGCCTGTATTTCCGTTTAATGATTTGCTTGAAAGGATGCTTGACGGCTTTTGACTTGTCACTTGCTTTGATGAGATCGTCTAGTTCTGCTTGGACATCAGTTGTACCACGTACACGTTGTAGAATCTTCTTAGCTTTTTGATGATCATTTCCATGTTGAATTAGGCTGTTTGCGGTTTCTGGGAGAAAAAATGCTCCTATTGTTAGAAATGTAGCAGGAGCTGCAGCCATTGCTAAGGAAATTCTCCATCCCCAACCACCTTTAATCTTTTGAACACCATAGTTAAGAAGGCTAGCAAATAGTACTCCAATTCCTACACATAATTGGAACGCGATATTGAAAGATCCCCTGTACTTAGCAGGTGCCATTTCTGAAAGGTATAAAGGGACTGCCTGCAGCCATAATTCAAACATATGTTATGATATATGTACACAGCTACAATTTATGAAAAAACGCGTTAATAGGAGGAGAAAGTGTACCTGATTTGCAAAACCAACACCTACACCTAGCAGGATTCGACCAAGTAATAACATGTAGATATTGGATGCTGCACCTCCAAGGGCAGAACCGATGAGAAATGCTATTCCACCGATTATAATTGATGGTCTACGACCATATGTACGAGTGACTGGTGAGGCCAAGAAGGAAGCAAAAAGGCCAGCAATGTATAAAGAGGAAGTGAAAGAAGTCAGCAGTTGGCTGTCAAATATACAGTAGTTGCTTCTTTCGGCTACATGTGTCATTTTAGTGAACACTTCTGGGAAGAATTTCTTCAGAAACGGCGCCATAGAGATCACTCCTCCTGTAAAACACATGAGTAAAAGTTAGCAACAACAAATTTGAGAAATATGTAAACATGTTCTGTTGAGGAAACATTTGAAAGAACCTGAAATTCCGATATCATAACCAAAGATGATTCCTCCGGTGGCTGCAACGATGGATGATAACACCACAAACCACGTAATCCTTCCATTGTAATCCGCGGAACCCTCACTTGTTGGGACAATACCAACTGCCATTTCTTCTCTACAAGTTCAAATTAAACTGTGTAGAGTGAAAATTGCAAGTATGAATTGTAAGGTCTGACTTATGTAACATGAACTTATAGGAGTATCCTAAGATATATAATAAGCTATACATCATGACTCATGCACAGCTACAAAATCAATATGGCTAAATAAATTAATTTGGTCAATGCCTTGCAATTGGATGGCGTATCTACTACTCTTTAATTATTTGGACTTTAGGGTCATATATATAACAATAAATTTTAAGTTGAACTAGTCATATTTTTGGGCTTCTTATCTTGTTGTCAAACTTTCCTGTATCATGGCTAGTCTTGACAAGTTGATATACCACTGAATTTTCTCCAAATTAAGTGGATTCTCGTTATATATATGTCCTCTTGTTTACATGTTTTAATTTCGTCAATATATCGGATCAATATATTATTCTTGATTGATCATGAGAATATCTACAATTTCTTGGAATCAATGCAGACTTTGGTACCAACGACGAAAAACAAATGCCCTGTAACGAACAGTTGGCTAAGTAGATATTTTCACTTGTAACTAGCAAGCCCAGTACTGGACCCCAAGACAAACAAAGTAAATGCAAATCAAGATCAATCAAAACTGGTAAACGGTACCACTTGTTCAGCCCAGTCACACCACATATGGTCCCTTAATTTAATTAAGCAATAAGCACCATAATTGCTCCAACTAACATTTGAATTCCTCCAAATTGAAGCAGTAATTAATCTCTGCCGGACTCAGTCTATAATATATATAGTAATGACGAGAAAAAAAGATTGCATCAGCTCTAACAACTCCCATAACCACTCACTATCACCTAACCCAATTGTTTTAAACAGTAGTATTAATTAATTTTGCATGGAAATTAATTAGTTTTGGATTGCTATTAACAAGACAAGTTGGGGTTTTGTATAATATCTTTAAATAGGTGTTATTTGACGTCAATTTCATTAATGAGGTCATATAGTATAACTTTGACATATTCTATTCCCTGGATTCTTGGCACCCTTCTCTTAGCCTTTTACATGATCATCGTCAAAATGTTGATGTCATTATTACTCTTTTGTTGATCTTCATAATCAATTTTTAATAAATTAATGATGTTTAGTAGTTTTTTAAAAATCCATATATAGAAATTAGAAAATTGAGAATAACTCTGATAGCAAGTCGTAGTACTGCTGAACGCAATGAGGGTCAATAACACTTAATATTTCTTTTAAAAATACATAGCCAAATTTTATATTTTTACTTGTCACTGATCTTCATGTTTTTATTCTATGTCTAAACAATTATTATATTTTATTATTTCGTTCTTTGAAAGTATTTTATTTTTATTCATGAATGAGTGGTTTAATTATATATAATACTAATAGCTAGTTTATTAATTTTTTTTCTTTTAGGGAAGTAAATTGCATGTGTGATAGTCATATATTTCAGAAACTGTGATTCTTATTGTTTGAGAGTTAAGATTTTAGAGTTAATTTGCATCTTATAATAACTTCTTTTAGGAAAAATTATAAGGATATTGTGTTTAAGGCTTTAATTATAGTATAAAATATATATTTTTTATTTACAAAACTAAGTATTTAATTACAAATATAACATTTAAAGACAATATACGTTTTTTTTTTTGGACAAATTACTTAACTACACTCCTTTACTTACCTTAATATCCATTTATCCCTACTTATTTCAAAATTTTCAAAAATCCCTTATTTACCTATGTATCCCGCATGTATCCCCTGCACAACGCTATGTATCCCGCTATGTGGAATGTATCAAACGCTATGTATCCCGTGCACAACGCTATGTATCTCGCTATGTGGAATGTATCAAACGCTATGTATCCCGTGCACAACGCTATGTATCCCGCTATATGGAATGTATCAAACCTAATGTATCCCGTGCACAACGCTATGTATCCCGCAAACATCATTTT
>JAJOOF010014611.1:0-26006 GCA_029582545.1 Solanum lignicaule
CCTATTTCCCGTTAATTAATGTTGAATGTACTTCCGCGACCGATGAAGTGTGATGACAAGTTTGAGAGGCTTGTTTGGGGTTCCTTCGGGTTCCTCATTCGCCATGTCACGTCTAGGCCCTAGGCTTGGGTCGTGACAGAGAGGTCGTGGTCGAGGCAGTTGTAGAGGATGAGCTAGGGGTAGAGGCCATGGGAGAGTAGCGCCTGCTGGGAATGGAGCTCATGTTGAAAATACTTCTATGAATGAGAACCCTCATGCGCATCATGAAGATGTTGAAGAGGAGAATTTTGATATTGAGAATGTTGAGGATGTGGTAATGAAGAAGAAGTGTAGGCTTAGACTACCGATGTTCCCCCCATAGACCCAGTGTTAGCCCGACAGATCATGTCATTCTTTAAAGGGTTGGTTGGTCCTAGAGTGCTTCCTTCTGCTCAAGCTAATAATCCTCTTGTTCCTAGCACTACGCCCAAGACGGGTGGAACGGGAGGTAACAATGCTTTCTTTTATTCTTTGTTGGGTTCTGTTATGACTGGTAATGAGCAAGAAATGTTGACTAAGTTTTTGAAACTAAAGCCTCCTGTGTTTCTTGGTTTTGAGAATGAGGATGCTTATGAGTTCATCTTAGATTGCTATGAGATGCTTCATAAGTTGGGAATTTTCCATCAGCATTAGGTTGAGTTTGTGACCTTTCAACTTCAAGGTGAGGCTAAGCAGTGGTGGAGAGCTTATATGGAATGCAGATCTTCTACTTTACCTCCACTTACATGGACCCAATTCCATGCTCTGTTTCTAGAAAAGTATGTGCCAGATTCACCAAGGTCTGTTGAGTCTGAGTCCGCCAGAAAGACATGCACAGCTTTGCAGAATCCCCAGGAACATGAAGGGATATTAGGGTCTAGGGTGATGGTCTTCCTGGCAAAAATGGGCTTCCTGCCTTTGCCTTTCCCACTAGTTGTGGGAAGTTACGTAGCTTTGCCTTTTGACGTAGCTGCATTTTCATTTATCGCAATCCCTTTGGACTTCTCTTGGGCAGGTATTATTCTTTCAGCGGCTTTTCATTTAGTCATGTCTGCAAAATCTTGAAGAGAAGTTAGAAAAACATAAACAAAAGCACAGTAAACCATTTGCAGACAGACTCCCCAAACAAGCTGGCGAGTCACCGAATTTCCTGGGCGAGCTAGATCAAGCTCGCCGAAGGAATTGGCTCTAAAACTGCAGCAAGAAGGCGATGGGGGAACCACTGGGCAAGTCGCCGACAACTTTCAGCGAACAACGACATGCTCGCCGACAGTTATAGTGCAAGAAAGGTTTAGGGGTTGTAAGTAAAACAGCGATCAAGAAGACTCTCGGCGAGTCGCCGAGTGCTTTTGCCGATCTCAAGCTTGTCGCCGAAAGTTACAGAATCCAACAACACATAAAGCATGAGATTAAGGGCGAGATGGGGATATTAGGCGAACTGCCCAGTGATTCAACGAGCTTTACACAGCTCGCCAAACCAGTCAACGTGCCTATTTTCAACCCAACTTCTCAAAAATCAGCCCAGCAACCCTTGAGAACACAATTAAAGCATGCACAACACAAATTCAAATAAATCCCAAAGCATACAAGCACTACCCACAAAGTTTTAATCTATTTCAATGCACCAAGCTACGGAATTTTAGAAGTCAAAACACTATGGGTTAGAAATTCAAATTAAAATAGGCGATCAAACGAATTAATTTTAGCAGAGATGCCCAACACACTTCAACAAAATAATATCATTGCACTTGAGTATGAAATCAATAACAACAGCTCAGGGTTCGGAAAAGAACCTTTGATGCTGACTAAATTAAGATTTAAGAGCTAGGCAGCAATGTAATCCTTTCCGGACACCAATCAACAACTAAGATACAGTGGATAAACAAGAAAAATATAGACTAATATGCTAGTGTGCGTTTGAGAGGAATAAAAGCGAGGCAAAATGAAGAATTGGAAAGTTAAACCTTTAGACCATTTTAAAATCCGTCCAGATCGCGCCCATTCGGGGACGTTAGTTGTAATCTCCGACCCACTCGGCGACATGCCGAATATTAACTTTCCTCACCGCGTTTCATAGGAGCTCCAATTATAATGATGGTCCAAATGGAGAACTAAATTGATATCGCTGACTTGGTCGGCGATTCGCCAATAATTTCAAAAGCTCAGCGAGTTTTACAGACTCCCATTTGAATTTATCTTGAGCCTAACAACTGTCTAGATTGGGGTCGCCTACCAAATTGGCGATTCGCCTACCTACACTTTTCAACACTTTCCTCACTTTACCCTGCAAAATCAACACACCCTTATTCTAGAATAACAATTTAAAACGATAAAACCTTGGGTTGCCTCCTAAAAAGCGCCTTAGTTAACGTTGTGGCACCACACAAGTCCTTACTCAAACTACATTACTCGGGTTAGCCCTAGTGTTACTAGGTAACCCCAATTGCTCATTTGGGTGGAGATGAGGCACTACATGACTCATGAGTGTTTCAATCAGTTGGATAGATCTCGAGTGAGAGTCAATCATATGATTTAACACTTCAATATTCTCCTTCATCTCTTCCAGCATTCTATCTTGTTCAGTTATCTTTTGGAGAATGGTTAGAAGTGTATCCTCGACATGACTGTTATCATTGTCTCTAGACTCTCTCCGCTTATGAGAGGATATGTACCTCCCTCCTCTTTTGCACTGGACATCTATCTCTGATATTTTTGTGGACAAATTGTCTAGCTGAGTTACCAATGAAGTTAACATTAAGTCCCTCTCGACTCCTTGGTTCGTCTCAGCCAATTTGCCACCATTTCTATTTTTCATGCTCAAAGTATCTGCTTAAAATGGCAACACAGAGAAAAACAAACTAAATATTAAGTAAGTATCACTATAATTAACAAGAACAAAATACTACTTAACTAAAAATTCTCAACTAACACCACTCCCCGACAGCAGCGCCATTTTGATATTTGTGTAATCAAGACACAACTTCCAATTCAAGTGTCTACGATCGTACAATAGTAATATAACCCAACCAAGGGTGAAGTCGAGTTCCAAGGGGGCGCTTTCTGAGAATTAAAAGTTAAGTGCGAATATACTAAAGTTAACCATAGCTAAAAACATTATCGAGTAAAAACATAATAAATTAAGGGGTTGACACAAATGTCAATTATCAATAAGGGGTTTTGTATTCAACTAGTGAATAAAAACAGCAAAATGAAGATACGGAATAAGGAGACATGATTATTTGGATGTGATAGGAATATGTGATAAAATAAACAATCGGGTAAATGCTATTGATAGTAAATCGTTGAACATGTGTAAGTAGGCTAGACTTTAGTGGGGGTAAATTCTCTCTTGAGCAACTTACCCCGAATCAACTCTGTTTCTCTCGAACACCGGTTGCAGCATTTAAGCACAGCCTCCACCTTAGCCCATTCACTCTCTCGAGCTGAATGTGTGGGAAAAGGCCTAAGATTCACTCTCTCGAGCTGAACCCATGACGACCCAATAACCACCGCCTATTGATTTAGTAGTCTTGGTTTTAAAACCTCTCTCTCGAGCAAGCCAAAAACACGAAGATAAAATCGTATTTGAAACTATAATTCCATTAAGTTCAAACACAACTACTAAACGAAATCACATTTAAACAGCAAATAGACTATCACTGAGCAATACCCAACAATATATTTAACCCATATTCACATAATCACACGCTAAGAATTGGGGTTTTAGCTAGACATAGAAAATGAGAAGAAAATGATACCAAATCGAAATAACATCAACTGGTATGATTTATATTAACTTCAAACGAGTCTAGAATGAGGAATCTTCAACACCCACTTCCAATTTCTTGGAGTCGGTAGTCTTCAAATCTTCAAGCTCAAGAACAATGTCTCCTAAAAAAACCCTAAGAACTAAAAATGAAATATTCTAAGTCTCAAAATTCTCTACATAGATGGATAGATACTAAGCTACAGAATTAAATGGGTATTTATAGTTTTTGAAGATTTGTGTTGCGAAGGACCACTCAGCGCAGTTAGTCGGGATCGCCGATGCATTCGGCAACCCGCCCTTTGGTCTGCTTCATCGCCTTTCAGCTTTTGCCTTCAGCATCTTCGCGCTCTGGATCATTGGGCGATATAGTACTGCTTCGCGAAACTTTTCGACGACACACCGACTGCTCCTTTTCATCGCCGACTTGATATTTTCCTTCAGGTCTCAATACACTGGAACATTAGGTGAGATTAAGGCCATTCGGCGATTCTCTTGATGCATTAGGCGATCCTCATGCCTTCTTTTCTTCGTCTTTTCAGCCGTTTTGTTCCTTTTGCCAACTAGTGTCCATGTTTTGCCTCAAATTCCGAATACCTGAAACTTAAGGATTTACATCAGTTATTGAGACAAAATATGTATTTGAGGACACTAAATCTATCAAAATAAAGCCCGAATGAGTCCAAATTGTGGACTCATCAACACCCCCAACTTAAAATTTTGCTTGTCCTCAAGTAAAACTCAAGTTCAGCAGTTCAAAAATGATGTCTCAAACAGTGCTACACAAGACTCAATCATGAATGCACACACAAGAAGAAAACTATGCATGCTTTCACCCATAGGTTTGCCCATATTTTCCAATTGACAATTGTTTCAGCTCACTCAAGATCAAAAAGGTCTTTTCAAGGCTTGTAATGGGTCTGAGTGCAAAGGTATGGTCATTTAGGCTCAGTGACTTTCATCTTCATGAAGTGTGGTGCTCACAACACTTCCTTCCATTTTCCTCATCAAATTCATGTGTTTTCACAAGTCATCCCATTATTCACTTTCCATGGTTTATTGGAAACCTTATTTCTTTTTGCATTTTCATATTTTATTCCACAATTTCTTTCTTTTTCTTTTTCATTCTTTTCTTCTTTCTCAACTCTCTTTTTTTTTTTGTGGAGGGGTTCCATATTTCTCAACACATGGATAGAAGGGAATTTTCTTGCACTTCTTGACTTGCCTTCTCTTTTCACCACACCCTCAACTTAGGCTTTTAGCCTAAATTGGTTATTCAATCAACCACAAATCAAGAGGATTATAGGTAGTGGATTAAGAAAGGTCATGTTTTCATCAAGTTTCTTCCAAAGAAGGGTAAGGCTCAAGGGGTGTTCAAAAGAGATTCACACACGCTCACAAGGTAGGCCATAAAAGAGGTATATGTCAAATTATTTCACACTCTTCAAAATTGCCTAAGATCATATCAAGAGATAGCCTTACTTAGTCGACCGGACAAACGGGGAAATTCTAGGTGTTATCATGCATGGTTCACAGTAAGCTCATCACACAAGGCATCGACACCAAAGTCAAACAAGACTCCACAGTTTCACTAGTGTGCAATGTTCATCAGAAGAGACTCAATTCGATAATTGGCTAGTCACAACGAGATGCAAAGAGTTCACATTGTCTATGTAACTTCAATTGGCCTCGTTGTAGCCGCGCATTCATTTATGTTCGATTAGGAGGACTATTCAAGTCATCAGTATATTGATCAAACCTGATACTTAGATTTGGAAGAGAACATCCACATTCAACACATACATGAGGTGGCAAAAAAAATTCGGAAGGATAAAAAATCCTTTGTAATTAAAAGCAAAAGAGCCACAAGCTCAAACCTTCCACAAAAAGCATTGTCAACACAATTTAAGCTAAATTCCCATTATATAAACAAAATAGATATGCACAAAGGTGGGCCTCACCCCACCACAAATAAGATCATTTGTCCTCAAATTCAAATAAAATTATCCAACAGTGAAATAAAGCAAAACAGAGAGGGGGGTCAAGAGGGGGTCATGTCTACACAGTCGCTCCATCTATTTGGGCATTATTGCCCGATGCCTGACCCTGAGCCTGGGCATCAGTGCTCAGAGTCACCTCAGGGGAAACAACAATGCCAGATTCACCAATATCTGTTGAGTCTGAGTTCGCTAGAAAGACATGCACAACTTTGCAGAATCCCCAGGCCCATGAAGGGATATTAGGGTCTAGGGTAATGGTCTTCTGGCAGAAGTGGTCTTCTTGCCTTTGCCTGTCCAACTAGTTGTGGAAAGTTTCGTAGCTTTGCCTTTAGACGTAGCTTCATCTTCATTTATCGCAATCCTTTTGGACTTCCCTTGGGCTGGTATTATTCTTTCAGCGGCTTTTGATTTATTTATATCTGCAAAATCTCGAAGAGAAGTTAGAAAAACATAAACAAAAGCACAGAAAAACATTTGCAGACAGACTCGCCAAACAAGTTGGCGAGTCGCCAAATTTATTAAGCGAGCTAGATCGAGCTTGCCGAAGGAATTGGCTCTAAAACTGCAGCAAGAAGGCGATGGGGGAACCACTCGGCGTGTCGCCAATAACTTTCGGCGAACAAGGACAGGCTCGTCGACAGTTATAGTGCATAAAAGCTTCAGGGGTGTAAGTAAAACAGCGATTAAGAAGACTCTCGGCGAGTCACTGAGTGCTTTTGCCGATCTCAAGCTTGTCGCCGAAAGTTACAGAATCGAACAACACATAAAGCATGAGATTAAGGGCGAGATGGGGACATGGAGAGCTCGACACAGATCGCTGAACCACTCAACATGCCTATTTTCAACCCAACTTCTCAAAAATCAGCCCAGCAACCCCCGAGAACACAATTAAAGCATGCACAACACAAATTCAAAATAAAGCCCAAGCATTCAAGCACTACCCACAGAATTTTAATATATTTCAATGCACCAAGATACGGAATTTTAGCAGTCAAAACACAACGGGTTAGAATTTCAAATTAAAATAGGCGATCAAATGAATTAATTTTAGCAGAGATGCCCAACACATTTCAACAAAATAATATCATTGCACTTGAGTATGAAATCAATAACAAAATCTCAGGGTTCGGAAACCAACATTTGATGCTGACTAAATTAAGATTTAAGCGCTAGGCAGCAATATAATCCTCTCTAAACACCAATCAACAACTAAGATACGGTGGATAAACAAGAAAAATATAGACTAATATGCTGGTGTGCGTTTGAGAGGAATAAAAGCGAGGCAAAATGAAGAGTTGGAAAGTTAAACCTTTAGCCCATTTTAAAAACCGTCCAGATCGCGCCCATTCGGGGACGTTAGTTGTAATCGCCGACCTACTTGGCGACACGCCGAATATTCACTTTCCTCGCGGCGTTTCATAGGAGCTTCAGTTATAGTGATGGTCCAAATGGAGTATTAAATTGATATTGCCGACAAGGTCGGCGATTCGTCGATAATTTCAAAAGCTCGTCAAGCTTTACAGACTCTCATTTGAATTTATCTTGAGTCTAACAGTGGTTTAGATTCAGGTCGCCGAACTCATTAGCTATTCGCCTACTGGGTCTTTAGCTCGCCTACCTGCACTTTTCAACACTTTCCTCACTTTACCCTGCAAAATCAACACACCCTTATTCTAGAATAACAATTTGAAGCGATAAAACCTTGGGTTGCCTCCCAAGAAGCGCCTTAGTTAACGTCGTTACATGACATAAGTCCTTACTCAAACTCCATTATTGGGATTAGCCCTAGTGTTACTAGGTAACCCCAATTGCTCATTTGGGTGGAGATGAGGCACTACATGACTCATGAGTGTTTCGATCAATTGGATAGATCTCGACTGAGAGCCAATCATCTGATTAAATATTTCAATATTCTCCTTTATCTCTTCTAGCATTCTATCTTTCTCATTTATCTTTTGGAAAATGGTTAGTGGTGTATCCTTGACATGATTGTTCTCATTGTCTCTAGACTTTCTCCGCTCATGAGAGGGTATATACCTCCCTTTTATTTTGCACTGGACATCTATCTCTGATATTTTAGTGGCCAAATCGTCCAGCTGAGTTACCAATACAGTTAACATGAAGTCCCACTCGACTCCTTGGTTCGTCTCAGCCAATTTGCCTCAATTTATATTCGACATGATCAAAGTATCTTCTTACAATGACAAGAGAGAGAAAAACAAAACTAAATATTAAGTAAGTATCACTATAATTAACAAAAACAAAATACTACTTAACTAAAAATTCTCAACTAACACCACTCCCCGGCTGCGGCGCCATTTTGATGTTTGCTTAATCAAGACACAACTTCCAATTCAAGTGTCTACAATCGTACAATAGTAATATAACCCAACCAAGGGTTGGGGTCGAGTCCCAAGGGAGTGGTTTCTGAGAATTAAAAGTTATGTGCGAATATGCTAAAGTTAACCATAGCTAAAAACATTATCGAGTAAAAACATAATAAATTAAGGGGTTGACACAAATGTCAATTATCAATGGGGGGTTTGTATCCAACTAGTGAATAAAAACAGCAAAATGAAGATACGAAATAGGGAGATGGGATTATTGGGATGTGATAGGAATATTGGATAAAATAAACAATCGGGTAACTGCTATTGATAGTAAATCGTTGAACATGTATAACTAGGCTAGACTTTAGGGGGGGTAAATTCTCTCTCGAGCAACTTACCCCAAATCAGCTCGTTTTCTCTCGAACACCGAGTTGTAGCATTTAAGCATAGCCTTCTTGTCAGCCCATTCACTCTCTCGAGCTGAATGTGTGGGAAAAGGCCCTAGATTAACTCTCTCCAGCTGAACCTACAACGACCCAATAACCAACGGCTATTGATTTAGTAGTTTTAGTTTTAAATTCTCTCTGTCGAGCAAGCCAAAAACATGAAGATGAAATCCTATTTGCAACTACAATTCCATTAAGTTCAAACACAACTACTAAATAAAATCACATTTAAACAACAAATAGACTATCAATGAGCAATACCCAACAGTAAATTTAACCCATATTCACATAATTACACCCCAAGAATTGGGGTTTTAGCTAGACATAGAAAAAGGGAAGAAAATGATACCAAATCAAAATAACGTCAACTAGGTATGATTTATATTCACTTCAAACGAGTCTAGAATGAGGAATCTCCAACACCGACTTCCAATTTCTTGGAGTTGGAAGTCTTAAAATTTTCAAGCTCAAGAACAATGTCTCCCAAAAAAACTCTAAGAACTAAAAATGAAATATTCTAAGTCTCAAAATTCTCTACATAGATGGATAGATACTAAGCTACAGAATTAAATGGGTATTTATATTTTTTGAAGATTTATGTTGCGAAGGACCACTCGGCGCAGTTAGTCGGGATCGCCGATTTATTCTGTGATCCGCCCTTTAGTCTGCTTCATCGCCTTTCAGCTTTTGCCTTCAGCATCTTCACGTTCTAGATCATTGGACGATATAGTACTTCTTCGCAGAATTGTTCGGCGATGCACTGACTGCTTCTTTTCATCGCCACTTGAGTTTTTCCTTCAGGGCTCAGCACACTGGAACAATTGGCGAGATTAAGTCCATTTGGCGACTCGCCTAATGCATTAGGCGATCCTCAGGCCTTTTTTTCTTCGTCTTTCCAGTCGGTTTGTTTCTTTTTGCCAGTAGTGTCCATGCTTTGCCTCAAACTCCAAATACCTATAACTTTATGATTTACATCAATATTGAGACAAAATATGCATTTGAGGACACTAAATCTATCAAATAAAGCCCGAAATGAGTCCAAATTGTGGACTCATCAATGAGTTGTGACTTTTCCAATAAGTTGTGACTTTTTTCAGAGGGTTGTGTTTTTTTGATGAGTTGTGACTTTTTTAAAGAGTTGTGACTTTTTCAATAAGTTGTGACTTTTCCAAAGAGTTGTGACTTTTTCAATAAGTTGTGACTTTCCCAGAGTATTGTGACTTCTCAGAAAGGTCATGATTTTTCAAATAAGACACAAAAAATATTTGTTCATACTACCCTTTGTTGACTATAAATAGAGGGACTTCCTCTCATTTTTCAACCACAATATTGTCTAATCTTCTACTCTTCTTCTTCTTGTATTTTAAAACTTTTTGTGTGATTTATTGTCGTTGAGTGAGTTCGGAGATTGACGGAATATGAGGTACCACTATTTTGATGAAGTAAGTCATTCTATCCTAAGAGGGTATATTCCATAACCTCGAGTACTTGAGGAAAATAATTTTGATGATATAATAATTAGTTTTTCTTACTCCATACATTAGTATGTAATGTTCAAATATATGAAGTTAACATGAGTCTAAATTCATTTGTTTTTGTTAACAATTTCTCTTGTGATGTAGATATATGCTTCTAAATATCTTTTCCAAAATTTAGAGAATTGTCACGATTTGTTTTTGATGCTCAAGACAAAAGACTGACTTTATTTATGAATATTACTTATGTGATTTAAACTCTCAGGATGTTTGCTTTAAAATAGTTATTACTCCCTCCGTCTCATTTTATTTGGCAACATTTGATCGGGCACGGAATTTAAGAAATAAATGAAGACTTTGAAATGTTTACCAAATTTCCCTTCAAAAAATAGTCATATTAAAATTTAAAAACAAAACATACGAATTCCAATTTTTTTTTAAAAAGTAGACTAACTTTTCTCTCTCCTCATAAATATATTAGTGAAGGGTAAAGTCTAAAAAGATAAAATACATTTACTTTTCAGATTTATCTTCCCAAAATCACTCGTTTTCTCTTTTTAAGTAGTCTAAAAAACACTCTCTCCTTCTCTTAGGAAAAAGATCGTCCCATCTCTACAAACCATGTTTTTTTTCAAAACAAATCCTCTTCTTGATTCCAATTATTTTTAGATTTGTGGTGCCAAAATCACATTAAATTTATGGCGCGAAATCATAACTTTGTTTGAACTTTTTCAGCAAGTGCTATTAAGAGAGATGTTTTCTATATTTACATGTCATTTTTTCCCTCTGTTACCTTTGAATAATTTCTCTTGCAGGACTATTGTATTGTTTTCTTTCATCTCCTCTTTTTAGTTTCTTACTTATACTCCAAAAATGAGTATAGTTGTATTTCCGGAAGATCCAACAACTAGAAACAAGCGATTAAAATTTGAAGAACGTCAAGCCATTGAAGAGTGGCTTTTGAAAGAAAGCAAGGAAGGAAAACTTAAATATGGATCTTTAAAGCAAACTTCTATTTTATTCAACAAATCAAGAAGAACTATATTACGAATTTGGAAGCAATGTAAATCATCGGTTGATAATGGTACGCTGTTGGATGTGTCTTCGAAACTTATAGGCAGAGTTGGAAGAAAACGAGTGGAAGTTAACATTAATCAAGTTAAAGAAACTCCACTTTGTCGTCCAACAAATATTCAATCTCTGGCTTTTGCGATGAACATGGAAAAATCAATTGTCTTTCGGCGGATAAAAGATGGCACTATTCGACACCTACCAATTCCATTAAGCCTCAACTAACCGAACAAAATAAGAAGGTACAACTTGAATTTTTCCTTTCAATGCTTGATTAGAGGATAATTCACACAAATCCAAAATTTGTAAGTATGTTTAATTATGTTCACATTGACGAGAAATGGGTTTTTTTTATCTAAAAAGAGTGAAAGGTACTATCTACTTCCTGAAGAAGATGAGCCTGATCCATATCGCTCTTGCAAAAGTAAAAACTTTATTCCAAAAGTTATGTTTATGGTTGTTGTTACTCATCCTCGATTTGATTAAAATAGAATTGAGCTATTTTTTGGAAAAATAGGTATTTTTCCATTTGTAGTTAAAGAACCAGCTGAGCGGAATAGCAAAAATCGAACAACAGGAACTCTCGAAACAAAACTCATTCTATCATTTACTAAAGATATCACTAGGGCTTGTTTGATTGAGAAAGTCCTTCCTTCCATTACATCAAAATGGCCAGCTTCAGATTCAAACATTCCTATCTTTATACAACAAGATAATGTAAGACCACATATTGGTGTCAATGATTTGGAATTTGTTGAAGCTGCCCAAAAAGGTGGATTCGACATTAGACTATGTTTTCAACCACCTAACAGCCCTGATTTAAATGTGTTGGACCTAGGATTTTTTAGAGCAATCCAATCTCTTCAATACCAAAAGGCTCCTTCAAATGTTGATGAATCAGTGGAAGCGGTGGAAAGATCTTTTGATGAAATAAATGTTGAACAACTCAACCATGTATTTCTTACTTTACAATCTTGTATGATTGAGGTGATGAAAGATAATGGAGGCAACAACTACAAAGTGCCTCATTTGAACAAAAATGGATTAGAAAGAGAAGACAATCTTCCTCTTCAACATTGTTGTGATATTGGTAATGTCAATCATGTTTCAACTCTACTTCAACAATGATATGGGTTACTAGTATGGAAAAAAATAATTTGAAATGCACTTTTGATAATTTTGCAGGAACATTGAAAAATTTAACAAATGAAAACTGAAATGATGTTTTATAAGTAAAGATAGTACTAGTATTGTGTACATCCAAGGTGATCACCGTGTAATTTTTGTACTCCTTTAATATGTGAAAGTTGAAATGATATTTTGTCAAGTATATTAGGAGCATTACTATTGTTTACAATCATGGTGACCATATGTAATTTTTGTACTTATGGTTATTAGTTATAAAAGTTTAACAAAAACTACGATGGATCCAAAGTAGCATGAATTATTTGTAGCATTGTCACCATATTTTTTGGGTGCCTTATCGCTAATTTAATCTTAAAAATAAATTTCATTGATATTGAATTAGAAATTGTAAGTTGAGAGCAATGTTACGAAACGATTATTATCGAATTGTTCACTATCTAGTTTGAATTTGAAGTTTTTGAGTTTCCTTAAATAGATTGTAATTTAAGATAATCATCAAATTCATGTTAGAATACTTTTCATTAAAATCATTACCTTACTAAGTGAAAGCCCCAAAATTTTAGTGAAAAAATAAGGAAGCAATGTAATGTAAAAATGCAAATCTTTTTTTCTTGGTGAAACGTTAGAAAGCAGGATGAATAACTGTGGACAAAAAAATCTATACAAATTGGAAAGAGTACAAAATGCTTAGGGAAAAAAATGGAGTAAGAATGGTATTCCAGTCATATCTATTCTATCTTAAAAACATGAACTCCCTAACTTGCATGTTAAATTACTATAATACCCCCAACTTAAAACACTAAATTTAGTATATATTATATATTTAATATTATATTTATTTATGCTATATTATATTAAAAGCATACATCTTTTCACATTGAAGGGTAGTGACTTTTCTAAACGGTTTTGACTTTTTTATAGAGTTGTAACTTCTTCGATGAGTTATGATTTTTCCAAAAAGTTGTTATTTTTCTGAAGGGTTGTGACTTACTTGAAAAGACACGATAAGAACCTTTTCATACTATCCTTTGTTGTCTTTAAATAGAGGGGGTTTCTCACACTTTTAAACTATGAATTTTGTAAGTTTACTATTCTTCTTGTTAAAACAAGGAAGATTGTGAGATCAGTTTCTCAATTATGCAGTTTCAATATTTTTTGTGGGTAAATTAGATAGACAACAAAAATTGATGCAACAAAGAGAATGAAATAATTCAACTTCAAACGAGAAGAGTATCTTGATAGTTAATACGTACTCATTTTCATAGCCATAAAATATACTTCTGCAGCAACTTCTACTTGACAAGAAGATCAATGATTTTCCGTTGCACAAACTACAACTTGGTGTTCAGAATCTGAAAAGTCCCAAACTGTTGGAGAAAAAGTATTTGATCAAAAACCTGTTTGAAGAGTCGAAACTACATTTAATAAGTACTATTTCGTTTCCAATTTATTTAGTGTACTTTTATTTTTATTCAGTTTAATATAGAATATTCTTTTTTCTTGGGGTGGGGGCGCATCTTTAAAACCACAAAGTTAAAAGACATTTTTATATATTCTACATATAATCCTTAAATTAAAAGTCTTTTTTATTTTTTAAAATTTCATATCCAATTAAAATTAGACCAATCTAGATCTATCTTTTTTTATCTATCTACACTACCTAACTTAAAACACCAAATTTAGTATATCTTCTATATTTTATATTGTATTATATTTATTTATGTGTATTATACTATATTATATTCAAGACAGACATCTTTTCACATTGAAGGGTTGTGACATTTTCGAAGAGTTATAACTTTTCTGATGAGTTGTGACCTTTCTGAAGGGTTGTAACTTTTCTATAAGGTTGTGACTTTTGGAAGAGTTGTGACTTTTCCGAAGAGTTATGACTCTTCAGATGAGTTGTGACCTTTCTAAAGGGTTGTGAGTTTTCTAAAGGTTTGTGACATCTTTTTGATAAGCCACAATAAGCCATTTTTCATACACTACCATTTGTTGTCCATAAAAAGAGGGGCTTCCTCAAATTTTTAAACCACATTTTTTTAAAAAAATATTCATTATTCTTCTTCTTCTTAAAACAACCTATTTAGTGTATCTTCTATATTTTTATGAGAAGGAACAATATGCACATACTAATTCTACACGTTTTAACTATAAATGGAGGGGTTTCCTCACATTTTTTAAACTATGTTTTTTTTATGTTTTCTATTCTTCTTTTCTTAAAACCTCAAGATTGATTTACCGACGTTGACAATATCAAAGGTCAGTGAAATTAGAACACTCCCGAACATGAATGTAGAATTAATATAATACTCCAACTAAAAAACATCAAATTTAGTATATCTTTTATATTTTATAATAATATTTATAGTATATTATATTATATTAAAAGTAAGAACCCCAACAATAAAATAATAACAAAGTCATGCACTATAGAGAAGGGAGGAGAAATATATTTAAGAGGTGTAACTAAGAGATTTTAAGAGTGACTAATTTTTTTTTTTAATAATATTCACGTTATTTTAAAAAACAGTGTGGTACATGGTTTGATATTCACGTACAATGCACGTGCGTCAAAACTAGTACAACAAAAAGCTGCAACATTTTTTTTTATAGAAAAGAGAAATTGCAGGTACAATTAATTATTGATGACCTTTTATAAAAAAGGTAGGAGTACTATCTTTAAAATTAAGTGGGACCAACAAGGGTAAAAGAGGAATTGTACCTTCAAATAATTACCATATAAGGAAATGTGACATTCTTTTTGGGACTGACCAAAAAGGAAATGGTGCCACATAAAATGGGACGGAGGGAGTACTATATAAACATTGTCCTTTTGTTTTACTTATTCACTATTTCTTAATACTTCATTATTTTAGACGAATAAAGTTTCTATGACTTGTAATAACGTCAATTGAAGTTTGTATTAGTTTAATTATTATAATTTATTTAATAGTTAATTTTATGAGATAAATATTTTCATTAATGCAAATATATATTTATATTTGGGTAGGTATTTTTATATAAATTAAAGTATTATATATGTCACAAATGTATTATCAACTTAACAAGATCTTCTAACTTCAAAATATATTATTTTAAAATATTTCGAGTAAAAAACCCCAAAACAAATATGAAAATATGTGAATATATAAAATGTAGTTGTTCTCTTTACATGTTCCTATGACATTTAAGCAATTTAACGTGGAATACACATGCAAAGTACATCTGCTAGATGGCAAAAAAAAATACAAAGAAAATATTGTCTATAAGGTAATATTAGTGAGATAAGACTAATTACATGATTGAACCTCATCAAACTGAAATAAATATATACATTATTGCATTTAACAAAAAAAATCATTGACCATTTCATAGGTTTGCGTGAATAAGAGATATATATGACGATCCACACTAAACATTCACAAAAGAATCTGCAATATTATTTTTTGTTAGTCTTATTATTCAAATCTTCGCTTAAATAAGCAATACTATTTACTATAGCATATATTTTTGGAATTGATAATCATATGCAATGCACATGTCAAAAAACTAGTATGTATATATATATATATATATATATATATATATATATATATACACAGAGAGAGAGAGAGAGAGAAATAGTACATTGTCCTCTTGAGTCACCAACTAATGAAATGACTGTTTTTGTAAACTCTTAATTGAACATTAGTACTGCAACTTAAAGTCTAACTATGTGAAAGAGATATTTTTAGCCTATATATATATGTGTTTTTCACTTGAAAAAAGTCTGATTTTTGTTGAGAAATAAATATTGACTCTTTTGGTATATTTTAATATGTTATTGTGGCATAAACAAATTGAAAAATTTATGAAAATTGAAAAAGTTTCCCTCTATTATGAAATATGTGAAAGTGTAGGGGTTTCTTGCTAAGGTTGTGCTACATAATCCTACGAAAGAAAAAAACAAGAATTTAAGGTTTTTGATTGTATGCTAATAAATATTGCATATACATATTTGTAGTAATCAATAGTGATGTGATTGAATGCACTATTATAGTGGGAAACTATAATAATTTATTGTTAAGATTTTTTAAAAGTGACTATATTCCTCATGTTCTTGTTGAAAATTATATTATTTCTTGACGTGCTAATTTTGGAATATGAACTATGATTGGTGTGTGGTGCCATAACATGAAAAAACAACTAAGTAAAGTTAATTTTGTGAAGTTTATAGGTGATGAAACTAAGTGGTTAAGGCTACTCTTAGTGTGTAATACAATTGGAATAAAATCAATGTTTTATTCCAATCCAGCAAAACATCTCATTTCTTGTTCATAGTCTATGAGCACCAGATTCGATGCATTGTACTCATATGTGACAACCCAGCAAAGCATCTCGTTTCATTTTATTCCTTAAAATTCTCTTTGAGATATGTAGGGGATTGTTGGAAAAATGATTCTAATATCTCAGAAGGAATTATTGTATTTCCTATTATACTTGAAAGAGAATATTATTTTATGTGCTAAGTATTTCTCTCCATAAATAATATTTTGTTTCCATTATTATTATCCTTTAATTAGCTATTATTTTCTGTCATAATATGGTTGTTGCCAACGGCTCTTCAATGAAATGAATTGCCTTCAATTCATTGATAGTATTCAATACCTTTATGGGATTTTTACTATTTCAACCATTGATACATTAGAGAGGTTACTGATTTTCCTATATAAATCTAAGTCGTATACTTGTGGTGTGGGAGAGAACAGAAGATAACCATTCTTATTTTAATACATTGTTATACTGGGTTTTCTTTCTATTGAATCTTTGTTAGTTTTTGGCTCCTAGTTTTACACTAGAATAGCTTGTTGAATCCGGGGGGATACACCTATACCGGGTGAAATATCCTTAAGGACAGTGTCTTTCTACACGCCTCAAGCTATGAGAATTTTCTATAAGAGTTTGTGGTGAATTACAAGCTTGGGTGAGTTCCGTACAAGTGTTCATTATGAAGGTATTTTCCATAAGATTTCCAATACAAATGAGGCCTTAGTTCCCTTAATTCTTTTACTCAAATCAAGTGTAAGACTCTTTATCAAAACTCATCTTTTCTTTATCAAAAAACCAGTTTAAGACAAAAATGTTTACTTAAAAAGATATTCAATACTAACTCAGTAATAACTCAATAATAACTGAACAATAGATTCATACTGGAAAAAAGATATGAATAATCAACTCAAGAATCTCAATGCAAGATATAACAACTCAATAATCAGGATATAAAATTCAGAAGTCAACAACGAAACTCATCTCAAGAATGATCAAAACTAAGGATGTAACCCTAAATTATTCTTTACTAATAGATGTAGGGATTGAGAACGAACTCAGTCAATCACTATCAGTAGTGTTACATTCCTAGAAAAATAAAGTTCTTGGCAAATCAATGAAACTCAAAGAACTCTCGAAATCCTAGATTTTCTCCTCTTGGAACATTGCTCTAATGACTTGAAGTGTAAATGAATGAAAAATAATTGATAAATACTTTCTAAACCCTTAACTTGGTGTAAAAGAGTTGGGGTTTAGGCTGCAACGTTGGACTTTACCCAATCATTGTTCAAACCCTTTTGAAATTGAATCGCATTAGTTAAGTTTTTAATTAGATTTTAGATTATAGAAATAATCACTCCATTGTTCTTGATAACACTTGTTTGAATCGAAAGTATTGGAAAGATCGAATAAATCTAATCTTAAGTCCATGTGGGTACGATACCCGACTCTTAAAAAGAGCCACTTTAATACTTGAACGACCACGTACAGTTGCGTATGCGATTGGGCACAACAAGTTTTTGGCGCTGCTGTCGGGGACTTTAGAATTAGAAAGTATTTGATTTGTCTAATTAATGAAGTTAGAAAGCAAGTGTTGACAACATGATCTTAGCTATTCATTTCGCATGTTGTGTTGAATTATCAAACTGGAAGACGAACAAGACTTGGTGGATCCTCTAGCTCAATCGAAAAGATTTGTTCAATACCGGAGAAGGAAAAGACGACTCACTTACCCAGTCCCTTTTGTTTCTAATGAACCAGTAACTCATGTAGCAACAGTTGAACAAGAAAAACCTCTAGTGATGGCTTAAATGAAAGTGAGAGACGTGGCAATCCCATATACCACCAGTGTTACTTCATGCATTCAGAAACCTGAAGCTGGTGGAAGATTTGAACAGAAGCAGAGTATGGTGAAACTGTTGCACACCAATGGACAGTTCACTAGTTTATCACATGAGGATCCACAAGTTCATATCCATAATTTCCTCAAAATCAGCGACACTTATACTCCAACTTGAGTGAACTCAGATTATGTGAGGCTCACCTTATTTCCCTTTTCTCTTCTAGGGGAAGCAAAAAGATGGTTAAATTCTGAGCCCACGAACTATATAACATCGTGGGATGATCTTGCACGGAAGTTCCTGATAAGGTTTTTCCCATCTAGGAAAACAGCTAAGTTAAGGAGTGACATACTGATCTTTCAACAAAAAGGAGGAAAAAACTTGTACCAGGCCTGGGATAGGTTTAAATCGATGTTATTGAGATGCCTGCACCATCATCGGGTTAACGAGGTGTTGGTCCACACCTCCATTGAAAAGTTGAAACTTAACACCAAAATTTTACTTGATTCGGCTACAGGTGGACAGTCTCTGAAAAAAACATATGCTGAGTTGTTCACCCTGCTGAACAGGATTTCAAAAGGTAACCTCGAGTGGAATGGAGGAGAAGCCAAACCGGTAGTACAAAAGACTGTTGGAATGTTGGAAGTAGATGTAGTAAAAACATTAACTGCATGAATTGTTGTTGTACAAAACATGATGAATACGCACTTAAGCAACCTATCCATAGGGCAGAAGCAAGCTCAGGTAAATGCAGTACAACAACCACCTACATGGTGTGAGATTTGCGGAGGTGGAGACCACAATGCCGAGGTATGTGGGGCAAACCCAGATTCTGCCAATTTTGTTAGTAATGCACAACGGGGAGGAGGTCATCAAAAATATGGTAACTCCTATAATCCTAGTTGATGAAATCATCCAAACTTTTCGTGGGGAGGAAATCAAAACCAGACGCAAGGTCAGAACCAATATAGACACTAGGGGAATGCGCATGATTATCAACAATAGGGCCAACGAGAGCAGCTAAGTAATCAACAAAGTACCATGAGCATTTAGTAAATGCTGAAAAATATTATGGCTAAACAAGCTCGAGTAGTCGCTGATGTAAGAAAAAAAATAGTTAGCAACTCAAAACCTGGAAAAACAATTTAGGCAATTTCCTAGTGCTCAAAACTCACGACCTCGAGGAGGTTTGCCGGGCAATACTGATCCTAATCCCAGACAGGTAAATGTGGTAGGTATGCGTAGTGGGTTGCATTTGGAGGAGTTGGCTCAGAAGAGACATTGCGGAGTTCATTTCTAAATGTTTGGTTTGTCAACAAGTAAAGGTAGAACATCAGGTCCCAGTTGGTTTACTACAGCCGTTGTCGATGCTGGAATGGAAATGGGAGAGAATAACTATGGACTTTGTTTCTAGACTTCCTCGAACTCAAAAAAATCATGATGCAATATAGGTGATTGTGGACAAGCTAACCAAGAGTGCTCACTTCTTAGCAATCAGGATGGATTACTCACTTGAGCATTTAGCCGAATTGTACATTAATGATATTGTAAGTCTACATGGGATCCTTGTGTCTATTGTATCTAACCGAGACCTAATGTTTACATCTAGATTTTGGGGCAGCTTGCAGGAAGCTTTAGGTACTAAGTTGAAATTTAGCACTTCGTTCCATCCTCAAACAGACGGCCAGTCAGAAAGAGTGATACCAATTTTGGAGGATATGCTTCGAGCTTGCATTATGGATTTTGAGGGTAGTTGGGACCAACTCTTGGCTTTGATAGAATTTTCTTACAATAACAGTTACCAATAGAGTATTGGAATGCCTCCCTATGAAGCCTTAGACGGAAGAAAGTGTCCGACCCCTCTTTGTTCGAGTGAAGTTGGTGAAAGGAAACTTATTGGTCCTAAAATTATGCAACAAACAGAAGACAAGGTAAAAATTATCAAGGATCATCTAATGATTTCTTCGGATAGACAAAATTCATACGCTGACCTTAAAAGGCGTGATATTGAATATCAAGTTGGAGATAAAGTATTCTTAAAGGTGTCTCCATGGAAAAATATTATGAGATTTGGCCAAAAAGAAAAACTTAGTCCCCGATTTATTGGACCTTATGAGATACTTGAAAGGATTGGACCAGTTGCATATAAATTAGCTTTGCCACCAGAGTTAGACAAGATCCACAATGTCTTCCATGTTTCTATGCTCAGAAGATATCGTTCTGATCCATCGCATGTTCTTCCAGTTGAATCTATTGAGGTTAATCCTAAATTGACGTATAATAAAGAACCTATCTTAATTCAAGCTCAAGAAGTGAAGCAACTTAGAAACAAGAGAATCCACTTAGTAAAGGTACTTTGGAGGAAACATTCGGGAAAAGAAGCTACCTGGGAGAGAGAAGAAGACATGAGGACCCAGTATCCGCACTTGTTCTGGGACTAATGTAAGGTAAATTTCGAGACAAAATTTCTTTAAGGGGGAGAGATTTGTAACACCACGAAATGCTAACTAAGAGTCGCTTGTCGATACACCATTGCATAATTACTACAGTATGTTTTACTTTCATTTTGGGAACTTGAAATGGTGTGATATTTGCAAACTTGCTTAACATAAATTGTGATAGTAATTTAATGGGTTGTATTGGGGTATTTGCGTAATATTCTAGTTGAAATTATCTATAACTTGAAAGGGAGGTGAGGTATATAAATATTGGTATATATGTATACTTTTGGGCAGCACACCTTTTACTTTTGGGCAGCCAACCTTTGACTTTGGTTGTATCTAGTAACTGATAAATATCAGTTTTATAACATATAATCTCACACCTCCTCTATAAGAATTCGTGTCCTTTAACTCTAAGAAACCTGTAGAACTTCCTCTAACCATATTACTCATAAAATTTCAAGTACATCTTGGTCCTTTTGGCTGGAATCTGAGATGCACCCTTCTCTTTGGTGAGTAGTCGAAATCTGTTTTTGAGCTGATTAGTGTTTATTACTTTTAGAATATCTCGTTCTCTAGAACTCCTTTTTCAGTGAATAAATATTATTTGGAAAGATAATTCATATACCAACAACTCTTATGTTTATGTACAACTCTAATTTAGCTATTATGGATTCGAAATATGGGACGCAATATATGACAAGTTCTGTCCAGATTCCAGAATTTGAAATCCTGTATGTTCAACTGTTAGTGTGTTGATTATATCTTTTTGTCCAAAATGTATTTTATGGTGATTCTTGATTATTTGCAAGCTTAAGAGCTGTACCTACATATTTTATGAAGAATATAAAGTCCAGTTTTGCCGTTTTCTATTTCAAATTTAAGTTGCGACATGAAGTACTTTGTTGGCCAGAATTACTGTTTTGGGAGCATAGTCGTATTTGTACAGGCTAGGCTTACTTGTGATGATAACCCTGTGTTAAGTCATCATTATTGAGCTACTAGAAAGTAAATAAGTTATTAAATTCAATTTTTAAGGTTGTATATACTCGTGTACAAGTTGAAGACCTTGATACGCTGGTTGGTCTACGGTTTGAACTCTTGAAGTTATGTGGGACTGCTTCTGTGCTAAAGAATTGAGGTTTGTGTATAAACTTGTACTTGTACTCTTTTTACCTGCTGGTATATCTGAAAGTTTATCTTGGTACCTAGGTTACCTCTTGTCACTTTGTATTGTCGCGTTGGTATCTTTTAAGATATTAAAGACACTTGTATTACTCGCCCACTTGTAATGATTTTTTGATCACCTGGCACCCTTGTTGGGACCCTGTCCCTCTTGTGGCAGTGACTTTGTCATTATTGGCATGCCTCTTGATTTGGATGATTTGCCATCTTGACTCTGGATTTTTAGTCCATCTTAAGAATGGAAGTTGTTAATTTTAAGTACGAACTAGAAAAACATTTTTAATATGGTTTGTGGTTCTCTTGATTATTGGGCTTTGACCTTTCTTGATACAGGGCGTCGGACCTTCTTGATACCTGCTTGTGCTTGGTGTGACGACATGATGCATATATTGGTGAGCCTTGTTGTTAAATCTCTTGGAAAATGGTGCTATGAGCGTTCTTGACATTTGGATCTTTAAATATCAAACTTGATACTCTTTATATATTGTTTACTTGATTTGTTTGTGATGTTTCAATTGTGCTGCCTATGACTTGAGAAAGGTAGCTTGGTGAATCTGAGGGCTCTGAACCTATAGTTTTTACACCACTAAGCTATATGCTTAGAGATAGTTGTTTCTATCATAGGGAATGATCGAGAGGAGGCATGAAGCTAGCCATTGGAGATGGAGATTTTGAGAGCCTTAAGGAAGATCACATTTGCATATAGGCATCTATATTTTGTATAAACCTTGGGACTTATACATGATATATGTGTTGTATATTTACATGAAAGTTTGACGGCTAATTTAATCATGTCACCATGGGTATTAATATAAGTATGGCTATATGTTTTGTTCTTTTGGGGTGTGTAAGCCCAAGTCTTGTAATATATTAAATTTACCACTTGTTTTGAATAGTTGTGTGAAACATGAACCACCTAATTTGGGTACTCGGAAGTTGGTAATATTCTTTTTATATCATTTTTGGAGTGTGAGGATAATATATGCATAAAAATGTCGTGAGTTATTGGCTTATATTATTTTGGAAGGGTTTTTCCACCATAAGTTAAAATTCTGCGCAATATCAATTTGACATCAAATAAATGTTTAAATGGGCAGGATGCACATCCTAAACTATTTCTTTTTTTTTTCTTTATGAACCTAATCCCTCTACTAAATTATAATCAATATGGCCATAGTTAATCTCTTTTAAATGTCGCAAGTATTTAATTAGATTTCTTGTTTAAGTGGTAGTATCCTTTCTAAAAGGACGCTACATGGATAGCACATTGGAGCTACTAAAGAAGAAGTTGAGTGAAGTGCCTATTTTGATTGCTCCGAATTGGGAGCTACGTTTTGAGCTCATGTGTGATGCCAACGATACAGCGGTTGGTGCAGTGCTAGGCCAGCATAAGGATAAGATGTTTCACCCCATCTACTATGCTATTATGACACTGGATGCAGCACAATCGAACTAAATTGTCACAGAAAAGGAGATTTGTGTGCTAGTGTTTGCTTTTGATAAGTTCTGATCTTACTTGGTGGGCACTAAGGTTGTTGTTTACACTGACCATGCTACGATCAGGTATTTATTCAACAAGAAGGACGTGAAGCCGAGGCTGATTAGATGGATATTACTCTTCCAAGAGTTTGATCTGGAAATTAAAGATAGGAAGGGGCTGAGAATTACATAGTCGATCATTTGTCAAGATTGGAGGACTCATCTCATGCGAGGAATGAAGAATAGATTCGTGAAGAATTCCCTGATGAGCAATTGCTAGCCTTGGACATTGCACAAGTACCCTGGTATGCTGATATTGTAAACTTTCTGGTGAGTGGTTTATTTCCACCTAGGTCTTCAACACATTAGAGGCAAAAGCTGAAACATGAGGCTCGACTCTATATGTGGGATGAGCCTTTCTTATTCAAGCAGGGACCTGACCAGGTGGTGCGAAGGTGTATAGCAAAGAAGGATGTGATGCAAGTACTGTAGAGTTGTTAGTCTTCTCCATATGGTGGGCACCATGGAGGCGAGCGCACATTGTATAAGGTATTGCAATCTGGTTTCTTTTTGCCTTCTTTATTTAAAGATGCTACGATTTTTATGAAGGGTTGTCATCAATGCCAGAGAATAGGAACTATTTCTAGAAGGCATGAGATGTCGTTAAGCAACATCTTAGAAGTAGAGATCTTTGATGTACGAGGGACAGACTTCATGGGACCGTTCCCAATGTCATGTGGTAATCAGTACATACTTGAGGCGGTGGACTATGTGTCCAAGTGGGTTGAGGTTGTTGTTGTACCTACTAATGATGCAAATGTGGTGGTAAATTTCATTAGGAAGTACATCTTCACCAGGTTCGGCACTCCAAGAGCCATGATAAGTGATGGAGGTAATCATTTCATAAATAGTTCGGTGCGAAATTTGCTGGCTAAATATGGAGTGTAACACAAGGTAGCCACAACCTATCATCCTCAGGTTAGCGGTCAAGTGGAACTGTCCAATAGGGAAGTGAAGCAAATTTTAGAGAAGACTGTGAATGCACAAAGGAAAGATCAGGCTGACAAGGTAGATGATGCTTTGTGGGCATACATGACTGCATACAAGACACTGATAGGGACTTCTCCTTATTAAATGGTGTTTGGGAAAGCATGTCACCTTCCAGTGGAATTGGAGCATCAAGTATATTGGGCTATAAAGAAGTTGAATCTAGACCTTGAATTAGCGGGCAAGAAAAGAATAACATAGCTTCATGAGCTAGAGGAGTGCAGGCTCCATGCGTATGAAAATGCCAAGCTATACAAAGAGAAGACTAAGAAGTGGCATGACAAGAATATTGTGTCACGCACCTTTGAGCCTGGCCAATTGGTGTTACTATTCAATTCAAGATTGAAGTTGTTCCCTCGAAAACTTCGGCCTTAAGTGGAGTAGGCCGTTTGGGGTTGTGAGAATGACCTAACATGGAGTTCTGGACCTAAGAAATAAGGATAAGAGCTCCACTTTTCTTGTAAATGGGTATAGAGTGAAACACTACTTTAGGAATGACATTGATCGTGAGCAAGAATCGCTCAACTTGAATGATGAGTGAGTCATGCGATGGATCATGTTGCGATGTTAAATCAGGAGCTACATGGGAGGCAACCTGTGACCCCTTGTAATAGATAGGATTTCTTGTTTTCCTTTTTGTTAATTCAATTCATAGGAATATGTATAAAAAATATGATATATTAGGAAAATACAAAAAGAAATGAGTCGTGTCATGACCAAAACTAAGGCGTTGGATGGGAGGCAACCCATCGGGCTTACATTAATTGGTGTTGTGCTGAAAATGTGCAGGGAATAGGAATGGGGACCCATAACGCATAGTGGAGAAAGGTGATAATTTTGCCTCGCCAGGAATTAATTTTTCACGGCAAGGCAGAACACTCCATAAAATAAATCTTGGAAAAATTTTATGTAACTCATGAATGACACATTTAGGAGGAATTATAGCAGACAATAAATATATAGGGATTCTATTCAGAACATTATTGATCAGTACAGATTTACCTCCAAAAGAAAGAATGTTCCCTTTCCAAGTTTGCAATTTGTTGTGTACTTTGTTAATGAGATCAGAAAAGTGATTCTTTCTCTTTCTCGCATGTCCAATTGGACACCCTAAGTACGTCAAAGGAAATTTCCCTTGGGGAATCCAATATAGCTTTCCACATCCTTGATCACAACTCTAGCAGTTCATGAACACAAAATAAGCTCTTCTCCATATTGATTTTCTGCCCTGACTGTTGCTCATAGTCCTTCAATGTTTTCATCACTAACTGCAATGACTTCTTATCTGTAGAAACAAATAAGATAGTGTCATCTGCATAGGTGTCACGACCCAAGCCTAGGGCCTAGACGTGACATGGCGAATGAGGAACCCGAAGGAACCCCAAACAAGCCTCTCAAACTTGTCATCACACTTCATCGGTCGCGGAAGTACATTCAACATTAATTAACG